>JAMWET010000120.1:137500-157500 GCA_024036415.1 Prochilodus magdalenae | reverse complement strand
ACACTCCTCTTTCTTTCTTTTATTCTTTCTTTCTTTCTTTCTCTGCTCTTTCTCTCTTTCTTTTTCCTCTCACTGTCTTTGTTTTCCTCTTTTTCTTTCATTCCCTGTCTCGTTCTCTCTCTCTCTCTCTCTCTTTCTCTCTCTCTCTCTCTCTCTTTCTCTCTCTCTCGCTCTCTCTCTGTCTCTCTCTCTCTCTCTCTCTCTCTCTCTCTCTCTCTCTCTCTCTCTCTCTCTCTCTCTCTCTCTCTCTCTCTCTCTCTCTCTCTCTCTCTCTCTCTCTCTCCTTCTTTGTTGTCTTTCTACACAGTGTAGAATAGTGTAATTGATTGTTCTGTATCTCTTCTTTCTGTGTTTATTAGAAGTTTAAGTTATCCTCGGAGGAGTTCAGTGCCATCTTCACTTACTACGATAAGGTGAGAAACACTGAGCAGCGCAGCTCCTCCCACAGCTCCTCAAACCTGGGTGATCTGATCACAGGCAGCGTTCAGTGCAGGTGTAAAGAGAGAGGTGAACGGGCGTCAGTGAGGCTCAGAGAAGTAGCTTAGATTTAATCACTCCAGCTACAGCGGTGATGTTAGTTATACATCTGACTGTTCAGCTCAGACCAGATCACTCCAGACTGATGTTAATAGCAGAACGGCTCTATGTTATTGGTATCTGTCTTCGTTTAGCTCCATATAAACTCTGTTGCTGTTGTTTTTGTCAGGACGGAAACGGCTACATTGACGAACACGAGCTGGACGCGCTGCTTAAGGACCTCTACCAAAAACACAAAATGGTGAATACTGAAGCATCCTCTGCCAAAAATACGGTTTTGTTATTATGCTGAAGTAGCTAATGGTCATTTGGGCTGTTGCATCATGCACAGTGTGGGAACCAGAGCTTCCACCGTGGGGTGACCAGGTTAGACCCAGTGAAGTTATTGGAGTGAGTTCACTACTAGGTGGCCACATTTCACACCAGAATCGGTGCAGTGTCGTTTCCCACTGGTGGGAGCATTCCCGCCTGAGTGCATTGTCATGGGGCTCGGTCACTGCTTAGCACGGGCCATTTATGCACTCTTTACAAACGTCCATTTCAAACACTGTAACTCTCTCTGCCCACATACTTCTATGCCTTCTGTGCTGTCTGAGTGGACACAGCTAAGCAAGCTCTCCCATTGGATAGAGAGATTTTCCATAGAAAAGTGCTGGTGATGGGAGCCAAGGGTCACCATGTCTACAACACTGATGTAGGGCTATATGGGGCACTTGTGGGCTGGGGGTTAGGGAACCAGCCTGGTAACCAGAGAGTCCCTGGTTCAATTTCCCGAACCAACAGCAACATCTGAACCCTCGTCTTAATACCTAACCCCCCAAATGCTTACTGGGCCCCAGGTATAGGGCTGCCCATAGCTCCGGGCAAGTGTGCTCACTGCCACCTAGTGTGTGTGTGTTCACTAGAGTACGTGGGTGTTTCATTCCAGGGATGGGTTACACATAGAAGACTTCCTCTGCGTATTAAAACAAATGTCAAGATGATGAATAATTGGCCTCACCTAAATTAATTTCAATTATTAGACATTTTATTAACTGTCTGAAGCCACCAGTGAACCTATACGTGTTATCTGAGTGTTTTATATAGAATGATGATGATTGTGATTTACATTGTGATAGACATTTAGCCGATGCTCTTATCCAGAGCGACTTACAGCCGTGCTTAGTGTTCCGTTAGATAATATTCCAGCCAGTACAGGAAGTTTAGAGCCTAGAACTCACCGTGAGCTCAGACACTGCCCGAACAGGGGGCCAGTGCTGGTACCTAGAGAGTAATACACAGACATACAGGGGTTGGACAATAAAACTGAAACACCTGTCATTTTAGTGTGGGAGGTCTCATGGCTAAATTGGACCAGCCTGGTGGCCAGTCTTCATTAATTGCACATTGCACCAGTAAGAGCAGAGTGTGAAGGTTCAGTTAGCAGGTAAGAGCACAGTTCTGCTCAAAATACTGCAATGCACACAGCATTATGGGTGACATACCAGAGTTCAAAAGAGGACAGATTGTTGGTGCACATCTTGCTGGCGCATCTGTGACCAAGACAGCAAGTCTTTGTGATGTATCAAGAGCCACGGTATCCAGGGTAATGTCAGCATACCACCAAGAAGGACGAACCACATCCAACAGGATTAACTGTGGGCGCAAGAGGAAGCTGTCTGAAAGGGATGTTCGGGTGCTAACCCGGATTGTATCCAAAAAACATAAAACCAAGGCTGCCCAAATCACGCTGTATTGGCCGCAAAAGGAGGCCCTACACCATACTAATAAATGATTGTGGTCTAAAACCAGATGTTTCAGTTTCATTGTCCAACCCCTGTATATAAAGCAAAAAGAGCACTACCTGGCAACCCCAGCCCAGTGCTCATACCTATAGAGGTGAAAAGGTCATTATAAGTGCAACACAATACAATGTAAATGTAAATGTGAAATAGTGGTAGACCTTCTTTTGGGTTTTGCTTCACAACATGTATCCCTCCATCATGAACGGATTTTGAAGCCACCTTAAAACACGGCCGTCTCAGACTTTAAGCACCGTATTCATAAGCATTTCATGTAATAACTATCTGTGAGGGAGTTTTAGAGGTGGACCTCTGGTTCCCATCACCACCACTGTGAACAGTGACTTTGTGAGTTTCTCCAGAATTGAGAATTCCATTTTTAGACATGTAAGATTTGTGCAGAAATGTATTTTAAAAAATTGGTGGGTTTCCCTTTGACCCCTAGTTTGCTCTCTGACTAAGCTGTACTGACTGAATAGTTCCCCTGTGTGTGACATAATCAAAATGGCTGCTGTGTAAACATGCTGAGTGACCGATGGCTGTGCATGTGTTTCTGTGTGAGCAGGAGTTTGACTCAGAAAGCCTGTCCAGTTCGAAGCAGAGCATCATGGCGCTGTCGGACGGGGGGAAGCTTTTCCGCACTGAGCTGGAGATCGTCCTCTGCAAGGAGCCATCCAACTGAGCCCTGACCTCACCCTTTCCCTCATCCCTAGAACTAAGTATAAAAGACTACAGGCGCCACTCTCAAACTCCGCCCCTTACCCCTATTGTCATGTGCGAGACTAGAGATACTGGAACAAATCGTGTCTAATAATTATAACCGTATTTATATGTGAGAAGTAGCATTTTATTATTGCTTCTTATTATCTGTCAGTGGACGTCATCTCAAAGGAGAACTCCACTGATCTTTTAAAATTTCCACCTTGGAAATGTATTGGTTGCAATGTAAACAGAGTCAGTTAGAGTGGTTTGGTCCAGTATTGTTTACAGTGGTGGTGATGGTAACCAGACATCCTATCCTCTTTGAATGGCAGAGCATCTCATTTAAGCAGGACTTTTTAAAAATGGGTGGAATCCCCCTTTACATAATGACACTATACCTAATATGAGTGGTCTATGGTCAGTTCAGTTTATCACAATAGTTCATCATAGAGCATCTCATTATATTACCTAAAATAATAAATGAATAATAACTAAATAATAGCTAATCATCTTACATCAACTTACCACTACCTCACACCGCTAGCTGTTAGTCACAGCCGTTTAAAGGAGCAATGTGTAAAGTCTTCAGAAAAAACAATTCTCAAAGACATCTAGGTATCGTGTTGCAGAGATATCTACTGAAGTTAGCATGGTAACCAGCTAGCCCCAGCCCCTTCTGTCTCGTAATACCACCTGTAGAGGCGATAGGGAGTCACGGTAGTGCTGCAGGGGTGGTATCAGTCCGTCATGAGAAGATTTAGAAGTAGTGCTGCTGCCGCGACAGTGTATTCCAACCTCGTTAGATCATTGAACCTCAGGTTGCCACTAAAAGGAAGAGTAAACAGAGCGATGGCTAAAGCTCTTGAAAGTCGCTGAACTTATCGCAAATTGTGACATGTTGCCCCCTACTGTTTGGAGTATGAATTTGTCAGGCTGTGTCATGTGTGGTTGGTGTAGCTCAGTGAATAACGCCGCTACCCACCAGGGAACCACCACCACGTGGGAGACTGGGGTTCGAATCCCAGTCTGGGTGACTATACTGTGCTACACCAATAAGAGTCCTTGGGCAAGACTCCTAACACCACACTGGCCTCCCTGTAGTATGATTACCCTTGTAAGTCGCTCTGGATAAGAGCGTCAGCTAAATGCCGTAAATGTAAATGTAAATGTAAATGTCATCTTACATATCGCTCATTTAGTGCATGACCATTTCACTTTAGAAGGCCTAAATCAAACAATTAAAGGGCCCATATCGGTTAGTTGTCCAACATAAACCTGACTGCGTATTCTAACCTCTTGTCACTCATGTTGCCCCAGTTAGTTCATTGAGGCTTAAGTTGCCAATGAAAGGAAGAGTAAACGCAAGCTCTTGCCGGTTGCCTAAAAACACGTTTAGCAGCAAACAGAGGAAGTGATATAAGTAGAAGCCAATCAGATGTTAATGTTGCCACTGTTTGGCAGAAAGGGGATAAAATTTGATGCGCCCAGTGACACATTGCCCCTTACTGTCTGGAGCCTGAATTGTCAGGCTGTGTCATTTTACACATTGCTCCTTTAATGCATGAATCTTTAATTTTTTACTGCAACAATTAAAGAGCCCATATTATGGTAAACGATTGCTCCGCACTGTTTGAAACTAAAGCTGTTTTAATTAAAGCTTCAAAACAACTTGTTTATTATCATTTATTGTACTTTATCAAACAGCAATCCAGGCTGAAACACCCCTTATGGGCGGGGCTAAACTGCTGTAGATCGAATAAAGAGATGCATATGTAAATGTGCTGTTTTGTGACCTCACAAAAGGAACTAGAAAAACGCATTCCATGAAGAAGAGTCGGAGTGACTGTGCAGGTTAACGCTGATGTGGCTTGGTTGTTGGAAGGTGGTTGGTTTATGGCTACCAGTGTTAGCACGGCCTGCCTAGGTGGCCGCTAGGATGTTCCTAGTTGCTTGTTAGGGGTGGTGCAGCGGTGCTGTCTGTGGTGGTGGCTAATTGCTTTGCCCTGCAGAGTCACTAATGAGTTCACTGTATATGGAAGGTATGGGGAGTATTTGAAGCTTTAAAATGTTTACATCAAAGCGAATCCAGGAAAACACGTATTCCCACGATATCCGGCCTAGAAATAACTCATTAGTGATTTTCTAATCAAAGTAAACTGGAGAGCCTGATGTTCACGTCCACACGTGCGTCAGAGCCGTGAAAGCTCTTGATGGACCGCAGGGGACGCTGGAGATGCTGGAGCGTGAGAGTGCCGTCTGCAGCAGTGCATTTCCCTCATTCTGATTTCCGGCCGTGTGCCTAGTTGACTGCGATGCATGTTGCCTGACGAGTGAATCCGAAGTTAATGGCATTAAACTGATCCCTGTGGCTTTCCCCTCAGCTCTCCCGGTGATGTACACGACTCCAGCTTGTCTTTTTTATCTGTGGTTATGACAGTCTGAGGATGGATATGACGTAGGCTGGTTCTTTATTACTCTCTGATTGAAGCTGAATGGGAATCTCCTCTGTTAGTATAATGCTCTGCCCCACATTCGCACTTCCACGTGTGGCATTCCAGTGTACCGAATTCCCTCTGATGATATGCTTCCACTTTCTCTCTCGCTTTATCCCACTGTTCCTCGCTCTCCCTCCTCTCTTTCTAGCTTGTTTTCTCCCTTTCTCTTTCTGTCTATCCCAGTTTTCCCTATCCCGAAAATTTCTCTTTCTTCTCCGGCTTTCTTTTTTCATTGACCTTTACTCTTTTTTTTCTTTTCCGGCTTTCTCTCTTCTGTACCAGTCTTCTTCTTTCCTCTTTATTGTCGTTGTTGCTCATTCTCTTCTCTCTGAATCGCTCTCTCTCTTACTCATTCTCCTATTCCTGTTTTCCATGTTCGACTTTATCTCTCTCTTCTCCGGTTTCTTTCTCTTCTTTTCCTCTCTTGTTCTTTCTTTTGTCCGCTCTCTCCCATCTCTCTCCTCTCCAACTTTCTGCCTCTTCTTTTCCTCTTTTTATCATTTTCTCTTTTCCTCTTTTCCATCTCTCTCTTTTCCAGCTTTCCTTTTTCTCATTATGCTTTTCTCTGTTCTCTTTTCTTTACTCCTACTTTCTTTCTTCTTTCCATGTCTTTCTTCTGCTCTCCTCTTTTTTTTCTTTCTTACTCATTTTCTTCTCTCAAGTTCTCTACTTTTCTCTCAGGTTTTTCACTCGTTCTCCCTCATCCCCCTCTCTTCTGTTTATCCCTGTCTATTTGTCTATCCCTGTTTGACTTTATCTTTCTCTTCTCCAGCTTTCTCTCTCATTCTCTTTTTTATTTTCCCCTCACTTTTGCTCTTTCTATCTGTCTTTCCTTCTCTCTTTTCTTTTATTCTCCACTCCCTCTCTCTCTAATCCATCTTTCTCACCCATCCTTCCTATCTTTTCTACTCTCTCCTGTTTTTAATCTTTTTATACTCACTCTTTTCTCCCTCACTCTCATTTTTTTTTTCTATCAGCTCTTCTCCCCACCCCCCATCTTTATTTCCAGCTATAGTGCTGTGCTGTACTGCTGACACTGAGAGCTTTACTAAAATAAACACTGGAGGAGAAACGCTATCCTCTTACGCTTCCTCTCTTCGGTTATATGATCGAACAGTCTCTCCATCTTTCCTGCACATGTATGTGTGTTATGGTTACAGGTTACTGTACATCGAGTTCCTCAAACAGAGGCAGCTGAATACTCATAATCGTGTTAATGTGATGCACTACTGCCAGAAAACATAGCAGAGAAATGTCCATATGCCTGAGCAGGCGAACATGTGATGAAATGAGATGATTTCATTATAATAAGCAAAAAAATGTGCAATAACCGAAAAATGTGCAAACACAGAGCAGAATATTCTAATCTTCATATTAAACCTGAGCGTCACAATAAACGTTCAGCAAAGCTTTAATTATCGTAATAAAGCATGGCTCATCAGATCTATCCCAGAAGTGTGTGGAAGCTTGATTGACAGCTCTCAGTCTAACAAGCCTAGCCTGCTGGCCGGCTCATACAGAACTGTCCAGACGCCAACTGGACCAAAAAAGTCATGGATGAACAGACATGCACACAGAACAGACGGCAGATGGATAAAGCAGGAGATGAATAAACAAACAGACGAAGGAACGATGTTGGTGATGGATAAAGGAATGAATGGATTAAGGAACATTATTGATGATGATCAAAGGAATGAACGACTGAAGGAACAATGTTGGTGATGGATAAAGGAATGAACTGGACTGTCCATCCTAAATCCGGACATGTGGCTAGGCTAGTCTTGCTAACCACAAGCAAAAGTGGAAATCAGTCGACACATAATCTATCTATCTATCTATCTATCTATCTATCTATCTATCTATCTATCTATCTATCTATCTATCTATCTATCTATCTATCTATCTATCTATCTATCTCTCTATGTATCTATCTATCTATCTATCTATCTGCATTGTAAATGCGGGTGGTTGTTGTGGCACAATGAATAACACCCCTTGTTACTAAGCTGTCACACCATGTGGGAGACTGGGGTTCAATTCCCTGTCTGGGTGACTAGGCTGTGCTACACCAATAAGAGTCCTTGGGCAAGACTCCTAACACTACATTGGCCTACCTGTAATATGATTATTCTTGTAAGTGGCTCTGGATAAGAGCGTCAGCTAAATGCCAGAAATGTAAATGCATTGTATTACTTCAGATTAGAGTGGAGGACTAAACTCCAGGTTCTTCCTCCAGGTGTCTACGTTGTATTTTCTCCAGGCTTCAGCTGAATGCCTATGGAACAATAGATAACAGAATGCTATTAGCAGTATATACAGGAGCATGGCTTTTCGGGCTCAGCGTTCAGCCTCGGAGATAACTCCACCTTCTACAGAATGAGGAGAGCTTTATCTCCAGAAGTCTTCAGGCCTGCATACATATCTCCCTCTGCTGTTAAAAACGAAGAGTGTTGTGGAAGCAAAGCACGTACGGTACCACACTGCAAACTTCTCGTCTCATTAGCCTCTGGACAATAGGTTCTTTGTCTCTCTGCTGAGCCTGTCCACATTCTCCAGTTTCCTAGCCCTCTTTGAAACCTTAAAGCTGCTCTATGTACAACTATGTACGGTTAATATTAAATTAAATATCATTACTGACAAAAACACAGGCTAAAACATAGTGTACATGCACTGCTGCCGGTCACCCTAGGAAGCCTGAAATGGTGAGGTGAGGCATCGGGTTGGATGTCGAGTTTTACAGACTAAACTTTAGTGACCAAAAATTAGTGCCTTGTGACTGAAACATACCAAATAGCGTGTAGCACCTGGCCTGGACTGGGTACGTTTCTGGATGTAGGCCACATCAATGTTCGGACACTCTTCCATCAGTTGGGCCAGAATTGGTGGATGCCTTCCCTGACACAGTTCCGAGGAGAATTCCCTGTAGACTGGGATTTGTGTCACTGCTGGTAGATTCGTATGACCGTACGCTTCCATACACCTGCAATTCTTTAGCAATTCTACAGTTTTTAGGTGGTTACTATGGTATTCATGCGTGCACTTGTGTGAGTGGTTCAGACATAGCAGTGCTGCTGGACACCTCAGTATCATTGCAAGACTAAGAATCATCCACCAACCAAAAATGTCCCAGCTAACTGCGTCCTGTGGGCAGCGTCCTGTGGGCAGCGTCCTGTGGGCAGTGTCCTGTGGGCAGCGTCCTGTGGGCAGCGTCCTGTGGGCAGCGTCCTGTGGGCAGCGTCCTGTGGGCATCTTCCTGTGACCAGGACTAGAGGATGACCAACACTGCACTGTGCAGCAGCAGATGAGCTATCATCTCTGACTGTCCATCTACAAGGTGGAGCAGCAAGGTAGGAGTGTCTAATAGAGTGGACAGTGAGTGGACACAGTGTCTTAACACTCCAGCAGCACTGCTGTGTCTGATCCACTCACACCAGCACCACACACACTAACACACCACCACGTCAGTGTCACTGCAGTGCAGAGAACGATCCACCACCCACATCATACCTGCTCTGTGGTGGTCCTGTGGGGGTCCTGCCCATTGAAGAACAAGGTAATACAGTATACAGAGAAACAGATGGACTACAGTCTGTAGTCAGTAGAGTGCTCCTATATGTGGAGCTCACAGAAGGGCAGTGATGTAGGGAGTGAAGAGTTTAGTCGGTGTATGTGTGGATATTGTATGAACTGGGCGGGCAGGGTTTTGTAGTTGTGTCTCTTAGATAATCTGGGAATTCTTTAAATTGTGGTTTGTCAGTCAGAACAAGCTTCTTCACTTCACTCTCTCTCTCTCTCGAGCCCACTCGTTCACTCGTTCACTGCTCTTCTATAGTACATGCAGTTTGAGAGCAACATCAATTAAACATCAGCACATTCATCTTTCATTGAGAGATGTGTTTAAAATAAAACATACAGCAGAGTGCATTTAAAACATCTCTCAGCACTCAGAGAGAGAGAGAGGGATCAGGGGAGATGGAGAAAGGGGGCAGAGTAACTGAAAAGGAAGATGGATGGGTGAAAAAAAATACAGAGATGCCTAGATTAAGGAAAAGAGGAGAGAGAGAGATGGCTAGACTCGGAAAAAGAGGAGGAGTTGGAACAGAGTAAGAGAGAGAGTGGCAAGAGAGAAAGATATGTGGGAGAAGAATGGAGAGAGGGAAAGAGTGAAAAAAGGAAAAAGGAATGGAAAGACGGAGAGAGGTGAGATGAAGAAGGAGAGAGAAGGAGAAAAAATAGCGAGACAGAGACACTAGATGGAGGAAACAAGGTGAGAGAGGAAAGAGAGACAGGTCAAAAGAGAGAATGACAAAAGAAGGAAATGTGGGAAGAGGATGGAGAGACAGAAAGGGAAAAAAGGAATGGAAAGAAACATGAATGGGGGAAAAGAAATAGAGAGATACAGAAGGGGGGATGGAGAAAATGGGAAAGGGTAATTAATAAAGCAAGATGGATGGGATAAAATAGATGGATAAAAGTAAAAAGAGGGAGAAAGACAGATGGCTTGATTGAGGAAAAGAGAAAAGAGAGAAAAGAAAAGGGGTGGAGAGTTAAACTGCAGGAGTGAAACTACAGGAGAGGAAGATAAATGGAAAAAGGAAGGAAAAAAAGAATGGAATGACAGACAGGGAGAGAAGGAAAGAAAGAGAGGGAAAGAGAGAGAGAGGTGGAGGAGCTAGATAGATGATAGAGAGAGAGAGACAGAGAGGAAGGGAGATAGATAGATAATAGCGAGAGAGAGGTGGGGGAGCTAGAGAGAGAGATAGGGAGGAAGAGAGATAGATAGATCGATAGATAGAGAGAGAGATGGAGAGAGAGAGATAGGGAGGAAGGGAGATAGATAGATGATAGCGAGAGAGAGAGAGAGAGAGAGAGAGAGAGAGAGATAGGAAGGAAGGGAGATAGATAGATCGATAGATGGAGAGAGTGAGAGAGAGAAAGAGAGATAGGGAGGAAGGGGGATAGATAGATAGATAGCGTGAGAGAGAGAGGAAGGAAGGGAGATAGATAGATCGATAGAGAGAGAGAGAGGGGGGGGGAGGAAGGGAGATAGATAGATAGATAGATAGATAGAGAGAGAGAGAGAGAGAGAGAGAGAGAGAGAGGATGGACCAATGATGAGGTAAAATGTTACCGAACACTAGCCAGTAGGATTTACAGTGGGGAATCGCCATGTATCTACCCAAGATGCTTAATCTGGCAAAATGGGCCAATAGAAATGTTTTGCTGTGTCAGCAAACTGAGCTGAACTGTGTGAACCTGCCTTACTTTTCACGAGACCGCTGTGTTCTGAGGTCATGGCTGAAATAGGACTGGGGAAGTGACGTGTTGGTCGGTATACCGTAGCTCAAAGAAAGTGTGCTACTTTTAAAGGTGACCAGACGTCAGAACTGAAAACCAGGGACATTTCCAGTTCAGTGATCAATATATCATTAAAATACTCAAAGTTTTCATCCATGAAATAAGAAGTGGGAGAGTTCTAGTTTCATGACTGTGATACCTGTTGTGCTGTAATAACCTATGAAGAAGGCAGGCTGCCAAAATTGGCTACTGTGGTGGGTGAAGCTATGGTAAACTACAAAACATTATCACCACATGCTAGGAATAAAATCAGCACAATGGAAACAGGGTCTTAAATGTCCCTAAGTGTAGTGGCTCAGCGGGGATAAGGTAAGGATACATTAACCTTAAAGCCCACAAAGCCCATAAATCATATTCATATGGAACACTTTGGTTGACCGTATGAACAAAACTGAGAGGTAAAATTTGAAATGGCTTTATTACCTGCTAACATGGTGCTGTTTATTAAACCCATGCTGCTTTTACACAATCTGGTTTACAAAGCTGGTGCAGGGCTGAAAAGGATTTCCAACCCAGAGTCAGTCCCCAGTACAAAGACTCCTCCCATTTACCCACCAAGCCTTATCATTATAGTCGGTCTGGTTTACACAGTGTTATTCTGCCCCCAGTGGCCAAACTTGTAAACTGCATGGCCTTGTGGACTCTACAGAGGCATTCTGCACTAATACACTATGTTATTCACTCATTATCAAAATAACAGCTGTAGTTATAAGGTTTTGAGTCAGACTGCAGTGCTATTGGGAAGGAGGTTAAAGGTTACAACAACCTTTAACCTTTAAAGGAACAATGAATGATAAATTTAGACTGATATGATCAATATTTATTGAGCTACACATACAGAAGTCTGTCTCTCAGGATGGGGTCAGGCCACCGTGCTTACTAACGTCACATGCCAGACACCTCGGTATGGAGCTGTAGAGGTTCCTAATGGTGCCTTGTGATAATCCATCCCATGCAGCTTGAACATCCTCACACAGTTCCTGCAGATGGTGCGGTAGGGGTGGAGGTGGAGTGACACCAGGCCTTCTAAACGCATGACGGATGACAACAAACCGGCGCTGACCACGGTGCCTCCACACACGGATTCGTTGGTCGTCTCCACCAAGACTAAAGCGGGACTCGTCACTAAAGATGACCCGCTGCCATTCTGAGTCACTCCATGACTGTCTGGTACGACACCACTGCAGTCTTTGGAGATGCTGATGGGGTTTTAAGGGTTGCCCCTTTGTTTCGCCCCAGGGTTGTTTTCCTGATAATTACAGTGATGTGATGGTGTTGAGGACCTTACAGAAAGTCCACAAGTCCAGAGGTTACCCTACCCGTTGATGAAGCCTCTTCTAGTGATAAGAAAGACAGAACAGATAACAGCATCTTTTTTTACCACACCAGGTCAACTCAAAGGTCAAAACCTGTTGAGGAGCAGTCAGCTGACTGAGCAGTCAGACGTCCTGCTGCACATTGCTGAATGAGGCCTGTTTAGCACGTGTGTGAGAAATCAAGATCCACTGTCTCTGTCCAATGTTCTTCTTTTTCATTTCTGCTTCTTTAGCATTGTGGTTACTTTGGCCGTGATCGCTGCACTGTGTCTTGTAGACAGTGGTAAAAGTAATGCATATTGTCCCTGTCCAATGGAAAACCATCTATCTCCACTTTTGTCCGTTTTTACTTTTACACCCCATTTGAACTCACCAACTGCTGTTTACACTGAGTGAGAATCTCATGATGAATGGCCCAACAAAAATGGCCCGAAACTAGGTTTTGGGCCTCTCCTGTAAAGTTGCAATTTTGTTTTTCTTTGGACAGTGCCGATAAGGTGTAGATACGGAAATGGAGTCTGTGATTTCGGACAGCAGAGTTTTTTTAAGCTTCCCAGTAAAACCGTGCGATGTTGAAAGATATAAACTGGACACTGTATTTAAAATGCTGTAGTTTTTGTCATGGTAAGCACGTTTCACTTCAGCTTTCACTCTCGTGATTCTGACTGTAGTCTTGCTATGGTGGAAATCTGGAGGGTTCCTGTTTCCTTGTTCATGTACTGTTGAAACAGCCATCACTTTATGTTGGAGATTCAGTCACCAATGAGTTTTACAGCCATTGTTACACCCTCCCTCCATTTTTCTAAGGTAAGTGGACATGTGACTGATATGTAGTTTTATAGCCAGGTGTGGCCTGTTCCCTTCTTGTTTCAAGACAAAGAAATATTTACTTGAAACCTCCATGTATGCAATGCCAGCGTGCACGGAAAAAGAAACAATTGGTCCCTTGATTGTTGATTTTTAAAGAACAAATGGAGCAATATGGAACAATATGGAAGCAGTTTATTAACTATAGGTTATACTTGGAGAAATATTATACATGGTACCTTTAGTCTGAATACACTTTGTAATAAAAGCATTTCATTTTGGACATATAATATCGCAAAAAAAAATATCAACAAGAGCAGAAATGACAACTGAATGCGTTTTTATCAAACATAGACCATAGACAACTGCTGTATTTGAAACGGCATATTATATATTACTCTCATACTAAATCTGCCTAAATCCCCGGATGATGTTCTACTACTATGCATGTGGAGCTATCTTCATGATGTGCTGCATCCCATTATGCACTGCGGCCTCACCAGCTCTCAGCCTGCTTCAGCCAGAGAACATGGCGGCGGGTAACACTGGGGTGCTAAACACAGTGATCTCTGAGTATAAATGTGGGTGTAGTGATTGTAGTGGGGTGTGTGTTCATCAGAATGAGCCTCAGAAAGTTAAATATACAGCTCTAAAGATTAATAAAAGATGAACTCGCTTTAGAGGATCAGTTTTAGAGTGAAATAGCCGAGGGGAGCTAACAGCTAGGCTAACCGTATAAATTGGGTGTAGTGATTGTAGTGAGGTGAATAATGAACTGAGCAGCGTTGTAGCAGTTTTAGAGTGAAACAGCCGCAGCTAGCTAACCGTAAGCAGCGTTGGATACAGTAATAACAGCTCTGAGGTAAATGTGAGGTAACTGGTCATGTGACTGTATTAGTATACTACACTGTAGGTCAGAACTTGTTACTGTACTGTATACCACACACATACTATTGTAGTATATAGTGTGCCAGTATACAACCATTTTGAATACAGCCAGTGACTCTGAGATGTGGACTGGTGCTCCTCAGTAGTGTACAGTTACATGATACAGTTAAGGAAAAAGACAACAAAGCTCCTGCTACTGCTCAAAATACAATTTAACTAAAAATAGCTAATTACATAAACAAAACTTGAACAGAAAAATGACAAATTATTATTATTATTATTATTATTATTATTATTATTATTATTAAAAGATACACACACAATACAATACAAATATTATTTTTATTTTTAAATAAGCCACAAAAGTATACTATACAAATGTAAATTTTTATTTATTTATTTATTTTTGTTTACTCAGTCTTGTTTTTATCGCATTACAGACAGAAAACAGCATTCTAATAGTTGTTTTCCATCAGATCATCGGATCTGAAAGGGCTAAACTGATTCGGAAGCAGACGGATAACGTCACGTCAAGGCTGGAACGCGGACCGTCTAAACTACAGTACCCATAATGCTCTGTTTGGTCACATGGAGGTCATATGTCGGTGGTGCTGTATCAGCACCAGCCCGGTTTAAGAATGATGACTTGTTCGGTGCGAACCAAAGGCTTAAACCCAAATACTGAACGGTTCTGTCTTGCTGTTAGCCTTCTCGTTTCTTCACGGAACCGGAGAGATGCGCCCTGAGCAGGTCAGTAGGTTTGTTTTGGTGCTACAGTTCCGTGGGAGACAGAAATGGAAGGGCCTGCTAATCAATACTGGGTTGTTTGACTGCATTGTTGTTGAACTGGGTGGCAGACCTGCTATCATGCTGTTACCTTCCTCGGTTGCTGTTTATAAAGAGGCCAAATACGAACTGCTTTAACTGTCTTGAGGTATTCAGACCTGGTTCTCGGCTCCATGGATTAGCTACTTGGACTTGATGAAGCTTAGTCTAATGCTAATTGTGATTCAGCATTATAAAGTGGATAGGCTAAAGATGGTCATACTCCTGTTATTTTCGTGGTTTCACCCCGAGAATGGCTGACTGACTGCTGTCTGTCTCTCTGACTACTAGTTACACTTATCTGTCAGGTTGCCACTCGACACTTTCTGTTGTTGTTATTCACGATACAGTCACATTTCTTTGCATTGTTTCCCTGTTTAAATATGATGTGGCTAGATGTGGCTAGATGAATTGTTAGCATTCTCTGTTTTGGCTTCGTTGTTTTCCACCCGAAATCGGTTTTTGATTTCTGTTTTTGAATTGTAGTTTTTCACGAGAGACGATTTAACGAAAGCGGAGCGCAGTAAGCGTCATTGACAACTACATTTACCATGATGCTCTGCGAGAGAAGCCGACTGGTTGGTCCCTCACCAGCTAAATGAGTGAAAGTTCTTTACAGCTAAGAAACTGATTTAAATCCAAACAGAGAATTACACAATAAGCTTATTAGATGTAATAAGTTTAGGATTAATGAGCACTATCAACTTCTAACTTATGATGATTAGCTTCCGGCCTGTTTGAGAGCTGTTTAGTGCTAGTCTGTATCAGTGAGCATTATAATGTGGTATAGATCTTTTAAATAGACAGAATTAGTCTTCTGTGGGAGTTAAACTTTGATGATGAACACACACCTATCTAAATTATTATTGTTGTTGTTGTTGTTGTTGTTATTGTTGTTTGTTTATTATTGTTATTATTTATTTATTTATATAACTAAGGTACATCTGTTTCTCCTGTTTTCCCTAGGCCACAACCTCATTCCAGCACTGAGCTTTGACTGCGTTCTCTGCTTTCGTCATGTGGGGCCGTGTGAAAGTCCAGCTGTAGAAGTGCCTTCGTGTTCTGTTTGTCATATGACAGCCCCATGGCATTGTTTGCCTCCATGTTAAAATATCCTGAGTGGCATCTGTGTCTGACCTGAGCCCAAGTAGTGACCCCTGACCCCTGGTGCATGTGTGTGAGCTTGTTTTCGTAAGGTGCGAGTAAACAGAGACCGGGAGAAATGTCGCGGGCAAATATGGCGGTGAACAGTGAAGTGGGCGATTGGGGGTACAGTGAAGATGCTGGTGAGAGGGCATGGCTTTTACAGAGCCCCAGTGTGGATTCCATTCAGGCTCCTGGCCAATCACAGCAGAGCAGGGGCGGGACTTCAGCGTTTGGGGCTGTGTTCATAGTGGTGAATGCTGCATTGGGGGCGGGGCTTCTCAACTTCCCTGCTGCATTCAATATGGCTGGAGGAGTGACGGCTGGAGTGGTGGTACAGATGGTGAGACATGGCTTTTTTAAAAATCACCCTATATTCATTATAGTCATTATAGCTCCCACACAGTCATTCTGACAGACTGTAATATGCTACAGGAAGTGTAGGGGGCGATGTGGCTTCAGTTGGACCATAAAAGAACAAACGGGATTGGATTTGTCATTTGTCTGTTTATATCTATAACAACTACTGTTGCCTTGACAGTTACATCAGAGTAACAAAGACAGAAGCTCGCTGACTGTGGGTGACGCAGCTAGCCAAGACCTTTCCCTGTCTTAATAGACAACATAACAGCATGTATTCGATTTTGCGACATTCATGGTGTCCAAAAAGTTCATTAAGGGAGCTCAGACCCTGTAGGACCTCATGCATTGTGCATCTTGAATATCAGTATTTATAGTCTTCTATTAAGTAGTTAATATCAGAACTACTCAGAATCAGCAGACACTGAAGGTATCAAGTATCTGAAGGCAAAGCGTGGTATTGGTGCACACTTAAGGTAAGCTATCTACATCTTCATTAATTCACTGTATTGTTTTGCAGTGCATGCTGATCTTCATCATCACTGGCTTGGTGATCCTGGCTTACTGTTCCCAGGTAAGGACCTGCACTATGCACTCACTTCATTCAGTCATATACACATATGCACATAAGCCCTGTATGCTTTGCATGAGGTTTGCAGCTTAAACGGTCCACATGTTAACATTCAGGTCCCTGTACAGGTACCAGAATCTTACTGCTAGTCCATTTAAGGTGGAATGGAAAATCTGAACAAATTAAGCTGTTCAGTATGTGACCAGTTATAACCAGCAGGCTAGAAAATCAGAAGTGAAACATAACATTTAGCACTGTTTTCATCAGGCCTGCAGGGGCAATATTGTCTAGTATATTAATATGGTAATGTTAATTGATTTATCTGCATACTGCAGAATTATTTTAATCAGTGTATGTAATTAAAAACTTAAATACTTTGATGTATTTTTGTCTATATGGCCCACTCCTAGTTTCTGTGAAATTATACATTGCCTGCAACATATCAAAACATTCACATCAGTGTTCCGTTTAGTGCTTTTGCTGCTTTAACACACCACTTTTACTTAATAACGGGCTGGTAATGAGATGATTAATTGGATCAAGTGTGCAGGGAGAACATTAAAAAGCCCTGGGCAGTGAGTCTCCAGGACCAGGGTTAAGAAACATTGGCCTAGATTACTAGATGAAGGACTATTAGAACATCACCTCATCATCTTCAGCAAGATCTCCATGGCAGTGATGAGTACAGGCGTCCAAGTGATATACCTTTAAAGGGCTGCCTGTGGAAATGATGCAGAACTGAAGCATTGTTGGAAAAGTGTCCTGATAGTGTCCTGGGTTTTGAGTGTGATAAGTGTGGCTATACATACAGACTTGCGTCTTACTGTTGTGTTTGTGGTTGATCAGGTTAGCAATGAGAGCACGTATCAGGAGGTGGTGCGTGCGGTCTGTGGGAAGGTTTTGGGTGTCATATGCGAGATCGCCATCGCTGTCTACACCTTCGGCACCTGCATAGCCTTCCTCATCATCATTGGAGATCAGCTGGACAAGCGTGAGTATCTTACAAGTGCACACAGCTCCAGACTCCTCATTCTAGTACAAAACTGGGGTTCATTATACTAGGGGCCTATACAAGGTAGGGGAGAGCCATAGGGCAAAATATAACACCACTGTGCCTTAGGATTACTTTTTTTTTATTTATTTATTTTTTTTATAGTGCACATTACATAGCACAGTCTTTAGTCTGAGGTTTGACATCTCAGAACAGACAAAAAAGCAACAGTGGCAGCAAGTAAATTATGGCGTCATATGATCAGTAATGCTGTCTTTGCTTGCTCTGTTTGTAACCACACATGCAGTTGATGTAATGATGTGCTCCATTTGATGTAATTTATGTCAATATATGTAGTCATATTGGCTGACAAAGTTGGTAGCTCAGTGGTACTTGGGTATCCTCCTTGTTATGTCAGTGAGTGTAGACTGCCATTGGTCCGTCCATGCAGATATCACAAAATACTCACCAGCTGATTGGACAACAAAATGGTTTCACAACATTGAGTTAATTAGGACCATCTGAAAGCATTTTTATTATTATTATTATTTTATTTTTATTATTATTATTGTATTATTATTTATTATTATTATTATTTGATTATTTTAGCCAAATGTTTAATTATTTTGTGTGTATAGTGCCGTTGGATTGCTGCTCAGTTTCATTGTACACTGTGCAATGACAATAAAGGCATCTTATCTTGAAACCTATAACTTGTTCCCGGGCCACAGGTAGCTCTACAGTCAAAATTAAATTAGCCTTAAAAGATATTTGCATAACAATTGGTTGTTTTTCCTGAGCTTGTCCTTAAAACATAACATGACCCTACTCTAACTGTGTGAGATAAACTATGTGTGTGTGTATATATATATATATATATATATATATACACACACACACACACACACACACACACACACACACACACACACACACACACACACACACACACACACACACACACACTTAGGACAGAAAACATGGCTAGAGAGCCTTTGGTGATGATGTATTGTCTCTAAATGAAGCCCAGTGTAACTAAATGTTTGTTGACCCTTGTGGACAGTGATTGGGGCGATGGCCCACGAGTCCGAGACAACGATGGGTTCTCACTGGTTCACGGACCGCAGGTTCACAATCACCGTCACCTCAGTTCTCGTCATACTCCCGCTGTCCATCCCTAAAGAGATCGGCTTCCAGAAATATGCCAGGTACAGTGCCTCCACGTCCAGCACCCTTCACAACACACTTCCAGCACACATCAGATTCACTCCATATCGACCTGATTTGACTAAAAGTAGTCCTTGAGTCCTGCCACAATCCATCCCATGCAGCTTAAATATTCACACAGTTCATTCAGATTTTGCGGTAGGGGTAGAGGTTAAGTGACACCAGGCCTTCTGGACATATGACCACACAGATGCTGAGTTATACCAATAGGAGTCCTTGGGCAAGACTCCTAACACTGCACTGGCCTATCTGTAAAGCGAATAACTCAATAAGAACGTCAGCTAAAAGTGTAAATGCTGACCACAGTGCCTCCAAACGAATTCATAGGTTGTCTCCACCAAGACAAAAGTGGGACTCGTCACTGAAGATGACCCGCTGCCATTCTGAGTACAAGAGACAATGATTCTATCTATTCAGCTAGCAGTTAGTGTTTTAAGCTGCGGCCCTAACGCTGTCATCTTTTACAATTTGTCAGAATGGCCATGTGCATCATGTGAACATCATACAGCACTTGTTTAAGGATCCATACCGTGGAACTGAAATGTTCTCACTTCCTCACTTTTTTTCACACTTCCAAAATGTGCTCTTCATCTTCTAGTCCATGCTCGTCATGTATTAAGCTGCTGCCTCTTTTAAGTTCACAGTTTTTGATATGTAGCCAAAAACAACTTTTCATGCCATCACCTGTTTAGCTTTCAGCGGTTTAGACCTGCTCACTAACACTGAAGTTATACAGGTTGTTCAGACAAGGCTGGTTTTGAATAAGGTATGACTCAAGACAGCTGCAACAGACCATAGATCAGAATAACTGTGTGAATAAGCTCATCGGACCAAAAATGAGTCACCTGTTACTGAAATGTATCTACACCCAACAGTAACAGCCGTGACTGGATTTGGCATGTACTGGACAAGTTTCTGGATGTAGGCCACATCAATGTTCAGACACTCCTACATCAAAGAATTGTGCAGGTGTGCCAGATTTGGTTCATGTTGTTTCCT
>JAMWET010000120.1:0-132500 GCA_024036415.1 Prochilodus magdalenae | reverse complement strand
ATTACCTGAAGCTCTTCTTAAATACGCTTAATAACCGGTAACTGAAGCTCTTTATGAATGCAATAAGATCCTCAGCGGTTAAATTGCTCTCTAAATTTCTCTGTAGCTGGAAGATGCTGGTGGCTTACGGGGTCATCATGGTTACAATCGGAGCTTTCATCTTCGGGCAGACCACCACTAACGCCATCTACCAAGACATCATCCACCATGCTGACAGCTAATGGAGGGACGGTCACGGCCACTGGGAGAGCTCAGAACACTTGCAGACGTTCTGCACGTCAAGGCACTGACCGACTTCATTCCGCAACATTAATCTGCAATTGTAAAGACACTCACAAGCTCCTACGTTTATACCTCCTAACAAGGCCAAGAGCCAATCAGCATGCAGCATGAACTCTCTTCCTGTGACTGTGCGTGAATGGGACACCACGCTGCACACCCTGTGGATAAGTGTTTGGGAGTTTTGTTCATCTTTTGTGTCCAATCAGGAGCTGAAAAAGCAAAACAACACTATTGTAAGTGTGCAGGCCGAATCCATTGGGCTCGTTTTGTCTGCTTATCGTTTTATTAAAGAGCAGGTCCATCAAATTTTCTGAATTTCTGCATGATACAGTGGCTGAGATGTGCACATAGTCATTCGGACGGGTTGGGTCTGAAATTACTGTGACATACATTTTGTAACCCTGATGCACAGTAGAACAGTAGAGCCTAGAGGTTAAAGGGAAAGCCCACCATTCATTCAGAGTGGGTTTGGTGTGAAGTAGTTGACTGTGGAGGCTCAGATGTGCATTACAGTGGTGGTGGTGATGGGAACGAGGGGTCACCATGTCTACAGAACACATATAGCCGTGTTATTTACTATCCAGAGCCACCAGTGAACCTACACGTGTCTCCTGAGATTTTATGTCTAATATTAATGGTAAAATATCAATAAATAAATATTCATAAATCTGAAACACTATTTTAGACTGCTTTGCCTCACCCTGCGTGTATTCCTCCACCATGAATAGAATTGTACTACCGTAGAACAGCTTCTCAGACATCAGGCAGTGTATTCATAACCAGTTTCTATAGTAACTGTCTGTGATGGAGCTTTTAGTGGTGGACGTCTGGTTCCTATCACCACCACCACCACTGTGAACAATTCTGACCCACTGAGTTTCTCTAGGGGGGAGCATTTCACACCAAACCACTCTGAATTTCTTTGTTACGTCTCAATCATGTGTTTATGTAGGACCTATGTGGATGGAGAAATGCAGTGGACCACCTCTTTAAATTGAGGGAATTTGGCCTTTTATCAGGTTTTTTATTTTTATGTTTGTGCCATTTTAGCTTTATCAAGCTGAAGGTGAGTACTTTTTATTGTGCTTAATTTTACTTGAAGTTGATTCATGAGACTTGAATATAAATCAACAAAAACAAACAAAACAAACCGGATTCAGGCTGGTATGAGCTTCAGTGGTTAAATGACTTTATATTATGTACATTACAAAATTGTGAAATTGCTGCTTTGAGAAAATGGAAGTATCTCTCTGTCTCTCTCTGTCTCTCTCTCTGTCTCTCTCTTGCTCTCTCTGGCTGTCTCTCTCTTGCTCTCTCTCCCTCTCTCTTGCTCTCTCTCCCTCTCTCTTGCTCTCTTTCTTTCTGTCTCTGTCTGTCTCTCTGTCTGTCTCTCTCTGTCTGTCTCTCTCTGTCTCTCTCTGTCTGTCTCTCTCTGTCTCTCTCTATCTTTCTCTCTCTCTCTGTCTCTCTCTGTCTTTCTCTCTCTCTATCTTTCTCTCTCTGTCTCTCTCTCTATCTTTCTCTCTCTGTCTCTCTCTCTATCTTTCTCTCTCTGTCTCTCTCTATCTTTCTCTCTGTCTCTGTCTCTCTCTCTATCTTTCTCTCTGTCTCTGTCTCTCTCTCTATCTTTGTCTCTGTCTCTCTCTCTATCTTTCTCTGTCTCTCTCTGTCTCTTTCTCTCTCTCTATCTTTCTCTGTCTCTATCTTTCTCTGTCTCTCTCTGTCTCTTTCTCTCTCTCTATCTCTTTCTCTCTCTCTCTCTCTCTCTCTCTCTCTCTCTGTCTCTGTCTCTGTCTCTCTCTCTATCTTTATCTTTCTCTGTCTCTCTCACTCACTCGGGTTTGCGGTTGTGATGAACGCTACCACTCTCTGTTTGCAGTGTTGAGTACTAGATTTCCCTTTGCCTTCTCACTGTAATCAGTGTCGCACAGAATACACGCCCGATGTTTACACTTATTATTTTGTTTTTTGTAATTATGAATTAGTGAATTTTGTCTGAAATCAATAAAGGGAATTGATGCAACACAACATGTGTGGTGTCCGACAATATGGCATATACATTAAAGAGCCCATAATGAATTAGGAGCTGGGTGTGGTATGTAAAAGTTCTTTGGACAGAATTTAGTCCATATATGGAAACTGACCTGCAACAACAGGCTCTTTTGAATTCGCTGTGTTTGTGGTGGGTAGCCGGTGAACTCCTGCCCATACATGTTGAAGCTTTATGTGGTGTTTCAGCCAGTCTGAACACAGGACAGTAACAGAAATACCCTGTGTAGTTGTAATGGATGTAGAGAAGTTGTGGGATGTGGGCCCTTTAAGAGTACAGTAATAATGAGCAATCCAGTGAAAACTGTAAGTACTGGCACAGTCGTTCATTCGTCATCTAAGTTTCTTATCCTTGTGGCTCACGGGGATGCTGGAGCCTTTCCCAGTGCACATTAGGTGGAAGGCAGGAGACCCCCTGGACAGGCCGCCACTCCACCGCAAGGGCAGATGCATGCAAACACACACACCCAGACACCTAGGTGGCATTAACGTCTCCAAGCCTGACTGCATGTCTTTGGACTGTGGTAAGAAACCCACACAGGCATGAACGTGCCGACTCTACAAAGAGAGGAACCCGGAAGCCCAGCCGGGGAATCGAACCCAGACCCCAGCACAGATTCACTGTAGTAATTACACCAGTATAGCTGTTTGGGTACGGCTGGTCAGATCCCATGTTTTATAGTTTTTTAGGAAAAGTGGTACATGGAATTTGCCCAGGGGTGCCCAGACTTCTGCCTATAGGAATTTAATCTGAAACTATGTGGATTTAAATACTAGAAAATATTATTTAAAGTTAGAGTTTTTTAGGTTTTCACTGGAAAATCGTATTCAGTGCTAAATAATACAAACTATTTTTAAAATCGTATTTTTTACTGGTCACGTTATTTGTTTTGAGATTTTGTCTACTTCTGTTAAATGATCGCTTCTAGATATTGACATTACTAGAGCCTAATTCTTCATGTTCCGGAGCTCTGTTGATTATTCTGCACACATCTAATATTCCTACAGCATTATCTACATCTTCCGTCCCACTGCGAGCAGATTCAATTTTTTTTTTTGTTTATCAGTAACCAAACTGGTAATATGTTGAAAATTCTTAGACTATTATATGGTACAACAATTGAGGTATATTAATGTTAATAATAAAATTAATAAATAGTTTGTTCATTTATGAGAACTCTACATCTACATTCATCTTAATTTTAAATATAAGCAGGTCTTCCAAGCCACCAGGGGGCCCCAGAGAGCGTGTAGTATTGATTTATTTAGTATATATTTATTATGAATAATACACTATGGCAGACTGTGTTGTTCCTGTAGATGCTTTTTAATTATTTATTGACTTTACTGATTTTCTTTTTTCCTCATCAAGACGAACGTTTTCTTTATTATTTGTCATTCTTGAATACAACATATGCCTGGGTTGGATTGGGCCCCCAAAATGTTCAGAAAATAAGCCCACAGTGGTTTCTTTTTTTTTTATAAATCTGTTTTATTGAGAATCTGACAATACAAAAAAAATGCAATTAACAGTATTATCAGCAACAGAATTAGTGCATATTGAAAAACAATACAAACATAGGAACATCTCCTGCTATCGTCAGAAATCTCAATTTTTTTTTGTGTTTTAGACCCGAGTAATCCCCAACCTCCCTACCCCAGAGAGGAGACAATAAAATAAAATAAAAATACATAATAAAAATAAATAAATAAATAAAAATAAATGAAAATAAAAAATAAATAAATAAAAAGTTAGTCAACCGGTAGAGTCTGAAGAGAATTAAAATATGAAAGAAAAGAATCGCCCACAGTGGTTTCTAACAAGGCTGGTAGTTATTGACATCTCGGCTGACCTGCAGGGGGCAGCAGCAGGCGCTCAGCTATGACGAGCCGCAACACGTACCGAAGAAGAAGCGGGGGGAAAGATGGCGGCGCGCATAATGCTCAGAACGGCGCTGCAACAAACGCGTAAATATTAACTTAATAAACATTTTAAACGTTTTGAATGTTATTTGTTTAAAGCTAAATGTCTGATTTAACTTGTTCTTGTGGGTTTTTGTGTGTATATAGAGCTGTGTAGTGTAGAGTAGCTCGTTGTCATTGAACGCTGCTGCTTGACATCACTGCTGCTCGTGCTCGTGGTCTATAGTTTGTTTGTTTGTTTATTTGGTTGGTTGGTTATTTGTTTGTGGTAGTTTTTCCTGCTTTGAACTCGGCTTTCAACGCGATTATACTGCACCGTGTCTCTTGCTGAAGACATTTCTGTCCAACAGAAAGTCTGAAATGCAAGCTGAAACACACATAAATAAAGCCTATCAAAATATTTAATTAGCTGATTTTATATAGTTTTTATATATATATATTTATATTTCTATATTATATAGCTTTTATGTAGAATTATTTATTTGTTTCCCGAACTCCTAAGGTGACATGGTGGTTATTTTGTTGTGACCACAAATTGAAGCTTCTCATAACATAGAGTATAGACAGTAGACTAATTTGTAGCCTCAATATACACAGTCGAGTCACATTATTATGACCACTTTCTTCTTGTGGATATGGCGCTCTCTGGGCCCACACGTCTATGTGGAAGATGCTCTCAAATCAATTTGAGTATGAATTCATCCTTGCAGATCATGCTGATTGTTGTTCCCGGGGGCGGATGGGCTCCTTTCAGCAACTGTGGGATGCACTACAGTCAGCATGGCTCCAGATACCTGTGACAACATACCAGGACCTTACTGAGTCACTCCCGGCCCATCTATCTGCTGTCCGTGCTGCACACAGCGGGTACTCAGGATGTTGGCTGGAGGTCATAATGATGTGACTTGACTGTGTAGTAATTAGTGACATCAGTATAGTTCATTCTAATACCCATGTAGTTATTTGTGCCCACACCTAGAAAACAATCATGTCTCTTTAGGAGCTCTGTAATACTAAATACTGTATTCGCGTTACTGTAAATTGGCCCATTCTTGGTCTTTCTGTGGATGTAGTTTTTTGTGGATGTAGTTTAGGTTAACATAATTAGCTTTTTAATTTAATTTAGCTTCAATAGCTTCAGTACCTTATTGATTATAACTATTATTATACTTAATCTGGAAACTTAGACTTACTGTATTTATTATTTTGTGGTTTTTAGATTTATTAGCACTTATGACAGCTTTATTTCTGAAAAACGTGTTGTGTTTTTTCTGTGCATTGATAGAGTTCCTTAGTAACACTGGCAAGGCCAGATCCAAGATCCAAGAGTCTCAGCTTTACTCATCTGCCCAGGAGTTGTGCTTTATTAATTATTAGGATTTTAACTCTGATCGTTGTCCTTGTGGCTAAAGTGTCCAAGCCCTGGTACTGTGTGGAACTTTGAGGATAATTTAATATCTGAATTTGTTTTTTGCAGGATGTACGGTTCCTTTCTTCGCACAGTGTCAAAGGTCAAAAAGGTAAAGTCAATCTAGATCCTTCCGGAAATCCACATTGTGGTGCAACTGTATACACTGTTAATTCAGAAGAGGCTTATCAGTTAGGTATGGTCTGGTCAATTTAGACACACCCAACTTAATGGATGTAGTTGGTGATCCTAAAGACTCTACAGTCGTACACTGAACAGCTCCAACTGATGAGAGTCTGAACCAGTCCATATTCTGATACACCACATCTACTCCTGATGTACACAGTATGATACTCCTCCATATCTCCACCTCTAATATATATTTAATGGTGTAAAAACTCAGAAGACACATTTAGGTTCACTGGTGGGTTTTGACAGTGAATAAAATGTATATGTGTGTGTTGTAGACATGGTGACTTGATTACCAACACCACCCTGGTAAAGAACATCTGGAGTCTCTTATCAGATGCAGTATATAATATGACATATTGCATATTGTGAATTTCCTGAAGCATTTCATAAATGTATTTTTGTCATATCGTCCACCTTTTAGTTTATACAGTGAACCTTACATCTACTACCACTGAACTATGCAGATATCTGCACTCAGAGGTGTATCATTACAACAGTGTGACGAATGTAGTTTGTGTTATGAATTTATTTTGTTTGCTTTTTGTGCGTTACATTTATTTTTCCTGTTTTTTTCCCCAGTTTTGTTCCAGAAACTTCGCTGTCCAGACCACCGTGGCCCGAGCTTCCGTTAGTCAGCAAAGAGGAGGTGGAAAAGCAGCATCGAGGCAAGCAGTCACATTTATATGTCCTGTTATTAACACATGTGCAGACAACTACGAATGTGTTTACCTATGCAGATCTGTTATGTAGTGATGAATTCGGTAAAAAGAAAATGAAAATCCTGTAAGCAATTATCATTTTTAAGCTTACCGGGCAAAAAGAGTCCCCAATGACTGAAATGTCACCTCCACAAGCATGAATGGCAGCTGTGATTGGAGTTGGCATGTACTGGACACGTTTACAGTGAATTATGTAGGCCACATCAGTGTTTAGACAGTCTTACATCAAAGCATGGTGCAGTTGGTCCAGATTTGGTGGATGCCGTGCCTGGCACAATTCCGAGGAGAATTCCCCGTAGACTGGGATTTTAGCCACTGCTTGTAGACCCGTATGACCGTACGCTTCCACACACCTGCAGGTTCAGCTACTTCCTTCACACTATGGTCTTTGGCCACGCCCACATGCAGTCCCTCCTTTTAGCCAATCATTAACATCTGCTCTGGAGCGTTTACCACACATGGATGAGACATTCCCTGCACTGTAGCACCTCTTTCCAATCTATGGATCCCGTCACTCACCCCGTAGGTATTTATAACCCCATCATCTTCATGCAACGCCCCCTGCAGGAGTCTGAAGTTACCACCACCTTAAACACAAGGTGACACATTTTAAAGCCGATTTTTAATGCAGATTTCATGATCAAAGCAGAACCTGTGGAAATATTCAGGACCCTTTCCATGCAGTGTTCTGGCGCCTCAGATCAAATGATTTGATGGTTTCATTGGTCAAAAATGGCTGTGCAACTATCTGACTTAATACATATGTGAAAGTGATAAGTTGCTCTACAGTTACAGTTGCTGTTTATTTGTCATGACTGACTGACAGACGCTCATTGTGGGTGAGGCCTGTGTTTCTCAAACAAGGTAAACAGATTAGGTCATAGGCATTCAGAAATGAAATAGAAATCATGCAGGTCCAGGCCGTTTATGGTTGTTCTTCCTTCCTCTCTGATCTTCTCCCTCATGCAGGGAGGCCTGCTGGGAGCAGAGCAGGTCCTGTATTATGTGATCACAGTCATTAGACTGCTCATTGTGTGTTTCATTCAGCACAGAGAACCTATTACAGGCTGAAATACATGAGTGCTGCTGATCTTGTGACTTTTGTTTAGATAAATTGATGGTGCTTTTGGAAAGGTCATGCTCATTTCCACAGGTTCGGCTCTGACGTGGCCTTTCTGGTCTATAATTGCAGTAATAATTGGCAGTCAGTGTTTTTGTCTGAGCGTTTCATGATATCAATTTTGGCTTTCTTTACCACCACAATGAACGTATTAGTAATTCACATCCATGATTGTTCTTGAGTAGGACTGTATACCTATTTAATATGGATATGCCATGTGTCTGTCGAGGCTGGTATGTAAATATTTTGTGGAATGAAGTAACTGAATGAAGTTCTATTAGGATTAATAGTATAGAGGAATTTCTCTTGGGCTATAAATGTAGTAAAATGAATATTGAGCAGACATTGTAGTGCAGTAACCCAACATATAATAAGCATTCTGCTGTTTTCCAGCTTAATATAAAACCAGTTGGAATCTGGCTAATGCAGATAAGCTTTGATTGTTGATTAGTTTTCTTGAGAAGTATATTTTGTTGCTGGTATAATTATGTATGTTAAGAATCTTACTAGGGATGCACCGAAATGCAGGTTTAGACCAAAGGCCAAACGCAGAATAACAAACACGTCTTTTTCAGTGTTTTATTAATTTTTCCAATTTTTTTCACCATGGCGTAATTTAAATAGGCCAAGTCCCAGATATCGAGCAGATGTGGGCAAAGATTTGGCACTGCAAGCCCACTGGCAATCTGCTGTGAGCCAAATGTGGTCCACATATTTACAACATGCATTTGGCCCCCCTTTCCCAAAATAGATCTGGTCCACTTCTGGCACATATACAGCAGAGTTGCCTTTTTTAGGCAAACTGGTGTGGCCCTAATGTGGTGCATACGTGACCCACTATAGGGGAATATGGCCCATATTTGGCCCAGAACAGTTTTGGTGTCTGGGGAGTGTCATTTAGTTTAAACTGCAGTTTAAACACACGTACTGAACATCCTAACGTGCCAGCTGACACACGGACAACATCCCAGCTGACACACGGACAACATCCCAGCTGACACACGGACAACATCCCAGCTGGCACGCGGACAACATCCCGGCTGACACACGGACAACACCCCGGCTGACACACGGACAACATCCCGGCGTACGCCCCGGACAACATCCCGGCGGACGCCACGGACAACATCCCGGCGGACGCCCCGGACAACATCCCGGCGGACGCCCCGGACAACATCCCGGCGGACGCCCCGGACAACATCCCGGCGGACGCCCCGGACAACATCCCGGCGGACGCCCCGGACAACATCCCGGCGGACGCCCCGGACAACATCCCGGCGGACGCCCCGGACAACATCCCGGCGGACGCCCCGGACAACATCCCGGCGGACGCCCCGGACAACATCCCGGCGGACGCCCCGGACAACATCCCGGCGGACGCCCCGGACAACATCCCGGCGGACGCCCCGGACAACATCCCGGCGGACGCCCCGGACACATCCCGGCAGACGCCCCGGCAACATCCCGGCTGACACACTGACAGACGCCCCAACAACGTCCCAGCAGACGCCCCGACAACATCCCATGCTGCATTCACACAGAGCGCCTCACTCGACCCTGGCTGTGTTTTATCACGTTGTTGTAGAACTGGTGTTGGTGTTACTTTAAGAAAGTTGCAGGCCTGTGCACCTAGAGAGAAGGACCGAGCAAGCGCGAAAGACAGAGAGAGTGTGTGTGTGCACATGCTAAGCAGCTGCTGTCTGTCTGTCGCTGTGGAGCTTGTTAAAGCTTCCGGCTCTGTTCTGTTAATTTCTCTTTCTGGAGTTCTGTTTGGCTCGAATGCTTGAAACTCAATAACACTAGCCTACATCTGCTCCCAGTAACTAGAAGAAGTTAACAGAGTCTTTAAAAACATCATTATATTATTTTTGGATGAGTAATGTTGGTTCCTGAACGTTTGGTGCATCTCTATATTATGCTGTATTACATATTGATAATTTGTGAAAATAAGTGAACATGTACCCTACAGAAACCTAGGTATACGTATCTCAGCTCAATTACTGTTTGGAAAATGGTCTTGGGAAATGATTTGTGGCTAAGTTTTTGAACATAAAACCAAATAAATGTTATATAATAAAAACCAATTTAAAAGTCGAATGTGGCCCCTTTAAATGAAACCTTCAGAATGTTGTGTAAATAGGCACAATGTCTTTATAGTAATTCTGTATTTGCTCTGTATCTCCTGCAGCGGTGGTCCAGAAAGTGAACACGCTTATTGAGAAGGAAGAATACGGACGGCTGTTCGCTGTTGTCCACTTCGCCAGCCGTCAGTGGAAAGTGACCAGTGAGGATCTGATCCAGATTGAAAACCACATTGAGGCCGAGTGTGGGGACAGGATAATACTGGAAAAGGTGAAAGATAATATTCATACTGGTAATCAGATTGCAGCTTTGTGTCTTCCTCCTGCTAATGCTAACCACGTGCTGTTGTGCAGGTGCTGCTTGTTGGAGGAGAAGATTTCACGCTAATCGGAAAGCCTCTTCTCAGGTACAATTCATCTGAAGCTTGGATTGACTGACTGACTGTCAACATTTTGCCATTTTAGGGGCTAAGAATTCTCATAAAAATTTCCAACATTTCATAGAATGGAAAACTGTATTTGCATTGTCATAGTTGAATAAGGAGAGTTCAGTACACAGAACCGACATACCATGAACACTGTTGTTTCTCCTTCAAATACAAATCCTGCATATCCTAAAATATTAAACATAAACTGAATATTTAATGCCCCTATATGTTACTTTCTATGAATAAACTGTAACTGGATTTTAAAACTCAGTCAAACGTTAGCAGAGCTGTTACAGGTCCAATATCATGGAAAACTGATTTTCCCTTTATTTTTTAAAAGAAATTGACATTTTCTGAAGAAAGCAAAGTACAGGACAGCTAATCAAACTATGTCTCATTCATCATTTCATTTCCGCTTGGAAAATGGTCTTGTGAAAGGAATTTTAGCTACGTTTGGTCCATAAAGGCAAATAAATAAATTGAGGTGAGGCCAGTCGTTCTCTGAGCAGAGAGTTCAGGGCCACGTGTGCTGCACCCAGAGGAATCTGTCTTCTGCATTTAAGCCATCCATGAAGCGAACGCCCACAACAGCCTGTTTTGAATTCACTCATGTTGAACAAAGTGGTTTGGTGTGAAATGCTCCGTTCTACAAAAACTTGCTGTAGAACTGCAGTAAACAGTAGAACTGAACTGAATGGAACCAGACGTCCAGCTCTAAAATCTCCCTCACAGAACGTTGTCACATGAAGTAGTTATAGTTACACCGCCTGATGTCTGAGACGCTGTTTTGAAATATTTTTAAGGTAAGGGCTCAAGCATTAGGATCCCTCCAAAAAGACATATTGTGATGATGTAGAGCTACACATCACCAGTGTACATTATAAGATGTATACACTTACCGATACTTACCTGTGACTAGATCTTACGCGTCTGGTGGAAAAGAGTAATAAGAGTGAAACTCAGGCTTTTACTTACTTGGGCTAGACTAACCCTGCAGAAGGGGAGGGAGGTACAGAAATTGTGCTATGATTAATCCTATATGGATATGTGCATATCGTATAAGGAAGGATAAGGAAGTCATGACTTGTAAAGTGAGTTAATTAACTGTGTAGAGGGATAATCACTTTTAGCACCTAAAATGTTTTTTATTCAGTGTCCTTGTTTTACCCTTTGTAAGAGTGGAATATTCTGGGGGAGGGGCTAATGGAATATAACAGCGTGCAGTAGGGATAGTGGGTCACTTTTGCCTAGACGACCAGGCTAGGAGTACTGAATGAGAGATCTGTATGACTTTGCAGTCATTGATCTGTTTATCTCTGTATACAGAGTTTGTTATATGTCGTTTTGTTTTTCGTCCAGTTTACGCTGTCTGTGTCGTGTAAATATAAAGGTGAAAGGAAAACATCTACAGTTCTCGGGCCGACCAACTTTTTCCAAGCCCTAAGGCCTCCCCATAGGGTGTGACTCAGCACTCTGGCACCCTGCAGGGGCTGTGGGCCATGCACTATTACACATATATTTGCCCACTATGTATTTATTCAGTCTTCCAGATCGTTAGTAAGACATCCTTTCACAAGCGGCCACTCTTGCCATCTACAGAATTCATTTTCTGTGCACTAAAGCAGAAATGTACTAACTTATAATGTACCTATAAAGGGTTTATGAATGGCTTAAAGTGCATTTATTAATGGGTATTTATTACACATTAAAATCATTTATGACCAGAGCAGCAGTGACCTGTTGTGAGCCCATGTTCATTTATGCTGCTATGGCTCAGATTTTAATATTTACAGAACGTACTTTGTCTTCTCCATCATTCAGCGTTAACCCTGTCAGTGTAATCATGACTGCATATTCATTGCCCGTTGTATTGACGTTGTGACTGCTTATTAATACTGTGTAAAGTGTTTATAAACCCTTTATAAAGGTAGTCTTATTCTGAAATGGTAACTATAATGCTTCTCAAACTGTTTTGTTGGAGCTAACTGTTGTACAGTGTCGGCACCTTCACATCAGCACATGGTGATTTAGAGTTTTATTGGCCCAGTGTTCAGCTAAGCAGTGCGAAGTGTCTGACTGTGTGTCAGTGTGCTGCACAGGGAGGCTCTGTTCTCTCAGCTTTCACACAGTCTGTCTGTCTCTTTTTGTCCGTTTTCACACCCAGCCGTGATCTGGTCAGAGTCGAGGCTACCGTCATAGAGAAGACGGACTCCTGGCCCATGGTCCACATGAGCTTCTGGAAGAGGCACAGGTTTCAGAAGAAGAGAAGTAAGTGGCTTGAGATTCAGGTGTTCATTTATTGATTAATTCTGCCTGCAGGCCTGAGGTGGATACAAAAACCCCACTAAAGAACGTTCCTGTACACGTTTGCCTTCATCACCTAACCTCATCATGCGTCTCAGTCTCGGCTCGATGCATATTTTATGACCCTACCCGTAATAAAACACAGAGCTGTAGCTTACAGTGCGGGTTTAATGTGCTTAATGAAACAGTTAGGGTTGCACGATATGGAAATCTGTGATGTGACTGTGATTTGTCTCCCTATATACCCTCATCATCAAAGAATAACTGCACCCAGAAGGAGGTGTGGGAGTGTGGTGCTGTTGGGAGGGAAGATAAAGGTATCAGGATCAATAACTGATTATATATTTAAACTGATATGATCAATATTTATTGAGCTACACATACAGAAGTAGTGTTGCTAACGCGACATGCCAGACGTCTCGGCATGGATTTGTTGGAGAGGTTCCTAATAGTGTCCTGTGATAATCCATCCCATGCAGCTTCAGTATTCTCACACAGTTCCTGCAGATGGTGCGGTAGGGGTGGAGGTGGAGTGACACCAGGCCTTCTGGACATGTGACAACAAACCATTCGTCTTGGTGCTGACCACAGTGCCACCACAAAAGCATTCCTTGGTCGTCTTCACCATGACGAAAGAGAGACTCGTCCCCGCTGACATTGAGTCACTCCATGACAGTCTGACACGACACCATTTCAGTCTTTGGTGACGGTGATGTGGTGTTAAGGAAAGTCGTTGTAACAGTGCATGTAGTCCTGCGTCATGCAGCCATCTGCCAATGGTGCTGGCACTAACAGGATGGAGGACATCACTCCTCGCTGACTCCACTCCACTCCTCGCACGGTCTGTAACCATTAACCATGGCTGTTGGGTCAGTGAGGTAGAGCTGTAAGGTCCATCCTTGCCTGCGTCACACCAGTGTAAAACTTGAATCATTCCTGTGCCTCATGATGTCAAAGTACCCACCAAGTTTTGTTCCTGTTGGTTGATTCTTTCCTGGGGCAGATATTGGTGCAGGTATCTGTGCAGCTATTCCTTTGATGATGAGTTTGGTAAAAATACGGCATGCCTCGTAATGGTGTAACAATACAGGCTATGTCGGCTATAAATAGAAGCCAGTGTCGGTGATCAAAACTTGGCATCTAGGTGCATCTGAGTGGAGGGGTGGGACTGAAGCAGTGTGCAAATGTAAAAGTTTTTTTGAAAACATTTAAAAGAAGTACCCATAAAAATGTGTGCTGAGTTGTGACAATAGAGGACGTCCTATTTGGTATGTGGAGTGGGTAATAATAAGAACCCTATACAGCAGGTGATCCGTCATGGAGACGAGCCATATAAAACCAGTAATGCAGTCACATGATTTTAGTAGCATTTGAGTAACACTACTGATGAACTGTTTTGGAGAGTGTAGGTATTGTGATTTATGGGGTTGGTTTTGTGAGGGAACAGGTGGTGAAAAACCTCTACTAGAGAGCTTTTATATTAGAGTCACCCAACACAAAGGCATGTAATTGCATACAGTACAGAAATAGGAACAATGAGAATTTTGAAAAAATTATAATAATAATAAGTTAAAAAAAAAAAAAAAAAAAAATATATATATATATATATATATATATATATATATAATATATATATATATATATATATATATATATATATATATATATATATATATATATATATATACATACATACATACATACATACATACATACACACATATATATATATTATTTTTATTATTTTATATATATATTTTTTTTTTAGTTTTTTTTTTTGACAGAAATTTGGATTTGTTTGATATTGTCAATGATACAAAACCAAAAAGTTGTTTATTGCAGCATCTACAAATCCGTATTTCAAAATCTAGTGCTGTTCAACTCTACATCATAATCCGATAATGGCGTCAGATGTTGGCACCGATTTGTTCTTCGTGTTTACAAGCACTTAATAAGCACACGTCTCCAGCTCTTCCGTTGCTTAGCAGTTTGCCAGTGAACTCTCATATTAGGCCATATTTCAAGAGCTTTTACCGGTGAATATTTATTTAGGAGTTTAGATTGCTGCAAAGTGTGTGAAGTGAAGTCATTTGTTGCTGTTTCATAGAGGAGATGAGTGTTGAGTGTTTATTAGGGCTTAGCGACTTACATTTTTCTAATTTTTCTGGCCAGCTGACACTGTGATTATTATGGTGTATTATTTGATGTAATTAAGCTTTGGGCTTGTTAGTTACTTTGGCCAAGAATACCAAAATATCCACTTTTTCTAGACGGAGGCTCAAACTCTGAATGCAGTCTGAGCCGCGGTCTGACCTGACTCGTCCTGCTCAGCTTGAAACCTGCATGCCAAATGAATCACTCATCAGAAAACAAATCCGAGCTCAACACAATCCTAAAATCACCATTTTTGTAAGGTCAGGTCGCAGGCCGCCATTGAGTCGGACAGTTAGTTGTGGTTATGATGTCACATCACATGACTGGTTTCTGGTCCAACTCCCTTACAGGGAGCTCACAGGCTCCATGTTGCCACTCCGACCCACAATGTAGACCAAAAATTAAATGTACCTAGCTGGGACTGGATTTGGTGTGGACTGGACAAGACTTGGATGTAGGCCACATCAATGTTCAGATACTCCTACATCAAAGAATTGGTCAGCTGGGCCAGATTTGGTGGATGCCTTCCCTGGCACAATTCCGAGGAGAATTCCCTGTAGACTGGGATTTGGCCCACTGCTCTGAGCCTGAGTGTTGATCAGCAGATGTAGAACAAATGAATGAAGTCAAGTAAACAGTGTATATGTGCTGAAACTATAAAACCCAGGTCTCTATTGACTTCACTGAAATCGGGATTGACTTTACTCAGATCTAAAATCGGTGTGTGGTGTTTACATTACAGCTGGAATAATCAGATAACAATTCAACATGGGTGGAATTGTTGGCGTGCGTATAAACAGACTCTGTGATTAGCTTAGCAGGGGAGGTGAGATTCGGTCTGGAGCCAGTCTGCAGTGTACAGCTGTACATGCTTTGTTGGTGCAAGTTTTATGAAAGCCACGTTAAGCTTTTATCTCGTGTCCCAGGAGTGTGCACTAGTTCCACACTGTCCATTAGGGAAGTTCTGTACTACTCTCTATTAATGACCTAAATTCCTGACCATGCACAAATGCCAATTACAGGCTAAATATAGTTTTGATGATTAGTTTGAAGTAAACAGGAACATTAGCTTTGCTCAGGCAGCGGAAGTACAATAACAACTTTTATGAATTTTAACAGTGTTTATGAATATTCTCAGGAAAGAGAGCCCAGTATGGAAGCAGGGAAGCGAGGTGTTTTGCCGCTTCTGTTAAACAAACTGGCTTGTCAGGAGTATGTCAGTGATGTCAGCTCCGTGACCTTAGTTTTTCCTGCGTGTTTGTAATACCAGTGTGTTTCCATGCGATTTTCACATCCATATACAGCATGCATGCTTATGTTTGCTGTCCTGTTTTATAAGTTATTACAGAAATAATTTTGTGTGTGTGTGTGTGTGTGTGTGTGTGTGTGTGTGTGTGTGTGTGTGTGTGTGTGTGTGTGTGTGTGTGTGTGTGTGTGTGTGTGTGTGTGTGTGTGTGTGTGTGTGTGTGTGTGTGTGTGTGTGTGTGTGTGTGTGTGTGTGTTTGCAGCCATCATACAGCCTCAGACGGTGCTTCGGATCAACAGTATTGAGGTGTCCCCGAGATTGACCTGACCTGCATCACTGTTTTGTAAATAAACTGTATCTGTGTTCCTCGTTTGGGGAAATTTCACTTAGTGTAATTAAAGTTTGACACTTGTCTCTAACTCTTGCTGTGCTGTTTCTATGGTACAGTTTACATTTACCTTTATTCGTTCAAGCAGTGGAAACTGATATGAAGTACCTAGAGACCCTGCAGGGGTCCAGGAAAAATAAGACCCTCATTAGTAGCTTTATTTTTCTAAATTATCACAAATGTAAATAACTTAGCTGAAATAAGCCACACCTACAGACACACGTGAAGTACCAGGCAATGAATGTCCTGGATGGAGACATGTATGGACACTAGTGTATCTCGTTTACACTCATCGTCAAAAGAACAGCTGCACCCCGATGGAAGACTGGGATTGCGGTGCTGTTGGGAAGGAAGATAAAGGTCACCAGGATCAATAACTGATGATTAGTTTAGACTGATATGATCAATATTTATTGAGCTACACATACAGAAGTCTGTCTCTCAGTATGGCATCGGGCCGCCGTGTCTGCTAACCCAACATGCCAGACGTCTCGGTATGGAGCTGTAGAGGTTCCTAATGGTGTCCTGTGATAATCCGTCCCATGCAGCTTGAATATCCTCACACAGTTCCTGCAGATGGTGCGGTAGGGGTGGAGGTGGAGTGACACCAGGTCTTCTGTGACAACAAACTGTTCATGCTGGTGCTGACCACGGTGCCTCCACACACGGATTCGTTGGTCACCTCCACCAAGACTAAAGCGGGACTCGTCACTGAAGATGACCGCTGCCATTCTGAGTCACTCCGTGACAGTTTGGCACGACACCACTGCAGTCTTTGGTGCAGTTGACGTGGTGTTAAGGACAGTCGACGTAACAGTCCACATGCATGTAGTCCCGTGTTGTGCATCCGTCAGCCAATGGTGCTGGGTGCTCTGAAATCTCCTGGTAGATGGCTGTGTGTTGACGCTGGGCCTTATACAACACAGTGGACCAACGGCAGCAGACATCCCAAACCATCACAGACTGCAGAAGCTTTACACTGAACTTCAGACTACACCTTGGTCTCTGTGCCTCTTCACTCTTCCTCCAGACTCTAGAACCGTCCTTTCCAAATGAAATCCAAAGTTTACTTCCATCTGAAAGGAGGACTTTGGACCACGAAGCAGTCCAGTTCTTTTTCTCCTTATCCCAGGTAAGACACTTCCGACGTCTGTGGTTCAGGAGAGGCTCGATCTTCAGAATGTTGGTTTTAAGATGCACTAATATAGTTTCAAAGCTCACTGTCCATACAGGACACTCTGTAGTTCTACAGGTACAGACTGTGGTCCATCTGTTTCTCTGTATACTGTATTACCCTGTTCTTCAATGGTCAGGACCCCCACAGGACCACCACAGAGCAGGTATTTTGTGGGTGGTGAATCATTCTCAGCACGGCAGTGACACTGGTGGTTTGTGTTGTGCTGGTGTGGACAGCTGCTGGACACCTCGGTGTCGCGACTGGACTGAGAATCATCCAGCAACCAAAACTAACCAGGCAACAGCATCCTGTGAGAAGCGTTCTGTGACTACTGATGAAGGACTAGAGGATGACCAACACTGCACTGTGCAGCAGCAGATGAGCTATCGTCTTTGACTGTCCATCTACAAGGTGGACCAGCAAGGTAGGAGTGTCTAATAGAGTGGACAGTGAGTGGACACAGTGTCTAAACACTCCAGCAGCACTGCTGTGTCTGATCCACTCACACCAGCACCACACACACTAACACAGGGTAATACAGTATACAGGGAAACAGATGGACTACAGTCTGTACCTGTAGAACTACAGAGTTTCCTATATGGTCAGTGGCGCTGATAAAATGGACAGTATGTGTGGATATGTTGATGCGCTGTCTGCTTATACAATGTCCTGCTGTTAAGTACAACCCATTCATTTTCTGAGAAGATTGCAGTACAGTAGATATGATAAGCCACTTACATAAGGAAACAGAAGGGGGAAAAAACAGGGAGTATCCGAAACTGGACATCAAAGGCAAGCAGATAAACAGCACTTTCATCTCTGAGAGGGAGAGGGGGACATCAGGCTCCACTCTCGCTCCCTATCTAAGAACATCCACAGGTGTTTCTGCCCATCCTTCCACTGTGAGAAGACACCTCAGCACTATGGAGGTCTGAAAGGAGGTGTAGCTCCTCACTGAGAAAGGAGACAGACAAGGAGCTGCTGGTGATGCGCTCAGAACCATGGACTGACCACCCCAGAGTCCAGAACCTCAACATATCCCCTGTGGTTATGGAAGGGTGGGACTGAGAGGGCGTGTATGTGCGTGAGCGCGAGAGGGCGCAGTTGTGTGTGTGTGCGTGTGTGTGTGTGTGTGTGTGTGTGTGTATGAGCGCGCGCTGCTTCTCCTAAGCCGCACACACACACCGTGCGCCCGCTGCTATCAGCCTCTATGGCGTTGGGTCTGAGCGTTCCCTGCTCGCTCCTTCGAGAGATCTGACATGCAGAGGAAGAGAACATAAACCTGCCATGAGTTCCAATTTCGGCCTGTCGAGAAGTTTAAGGAGGACTGGGAGCTTCCCTTCTGCACGAACCGTGCGGATAGTCATATTAGGACAAGCAGCGGTGGGCAAAACAGGTAAACACACCGCGATGATTATTATTATCCATGCTGTCATATGGTTCAGTAGCTATGAAGCTCTCAGCTAGACGGAGCATAGTGCGATAGCGTGCTCGTGTTTCCACCTTAAAAGCAAAAGGAAGTCTAAACAGCTCATTCATGACTTTTTCCATTGAGCCCGAGGCTGAAATTGGCTGCGTCGTATTCTAATGGTCCGTGCCACCTTAAATTGTGCAGCGGTTACACTCAGCTACCTCGTATTCCGAGTTCTCCGTTCCACCTTTAATGGTGCACCAGTTAGATTCAGCTACATTCGGGAATTGTTCTTATTGGAATTCCCCGTTCCACCTTAAATGGTTGAGTAGTTACATTCAGCTGCATTAGTGGATTCTTATTTGAGTTCTCAGTTCCACCTTAAATGGTGCAGCGGTTAATTTGGTTACATTCGTGGATTCTTCTTATTCGAGTCCTCCGTTCCACCTTAAATGGTACAGCAGTTACAATGTTGCCATAATGTAACTGCTGGACCATTTAAGGGGGAACGGATAACTGGAATAAGAAGAAGCACAGAATGTAACTGCTGGACCATTTAAGGTGGAACGGAGAATTCAACTAAGAAAATGCCAAGTATGTAACTGCTGGACCATTTAAGGTGGAACGGAGTATTCGAATAAGAAGAAGCCAACAATGTAACTGATGTATCATTTAAGGTGGAATGGAAAATTTGAATGAAAAGGAGCCAACAATGTAACTGCTGCACCATTTAAGGTGGAATGGAGTATTCGAATAAGAAGAAGCCAGCAATGTAACTGCTGCACCATTTAAGGTGGAATGGAGAATTCGAATAAGAAGAAGCCAGCAATGTAACTGCTGCACAATTTAAGGTGGAATGGAGAATTTGAATAATAAGCAGCCAATTTCAGCTTCATTTAAAGAGCCGAAGCTAAGAGACAGAGCGAAGCATTTTTTCTAGACCTCTTCTGGTGCAAAATCCGCTCTTCATCATCCATATTTCCTGTTTCCTTCCAGCTCTGGCTGTGAGATTTATCACCAAGAGGTTCATAGGGGAGTATGATCCAACCCTAGGTAAGTGTGAGCTTCATACTGTATGTTCTCTGGCTTTTCAGCTGCAGTGCCATCACATTTGGCTGAGAGGTTCTCGAAGCCAAGTCCGGTGGACCCCCAGAACCCCACATCACCACCCCTTACTTACCCACTTACCCCTACGAGTGTGCCAATGGTGTATCTTGACGTTGGGAGGGGCTACAAGCACTTTACGGTGGTGACTAATACAAAAGGGAGCCATTTAGCTAACATTACTGCTGCTGGGAAGCCAGGATCGGCACTGATGGCAGCTGGGGGAGGGGGTGGGGGGCTACAGTTTATATGATGTGTTTGATGAATGATGCATGCTGGGTACTGTAGTGAGAGAACACGGAGGAAACATGAAATTGCAGTTTCTGTCAAATCAATGAGCCAGTGTTCAGTTCAGTGCTAGTTTTAGATCAGTATATAAGACAATGCAACCTGTGGCTTCATACTCCAAACACTAGGGGGCAGCATGTCACCTGAACGTGCACAGTCTCTCCTCCTCCACCTCCTCCACCTAGACCTGCCAATCTAAAAGAAACATTCAGCATGGAGGAATGTGGTGGAAAGTAGCACTAAGGCTGCTGAAAGAGGTTTCTTGCCAAGAGCGGACGGAGCAGGAGCAGTTGGCTGCTCGCCAAGAGCTTCAGCCATTGTTGTGTTGTTACTCCGCCTTTCATTGGCTTCCACCCCAAAATAAGATCAAATATGGGACACGATTTCGAACACATGTCAATCACACATGACCACACCCCCACCCTTTATTTTTTTTATTTCTGAAAGGTGGCGGTCCCTACACTACAGTGACTCACTATCGCCTCTTCAGGCACAAAGTGGTATTAGCTCAATGGCAAAATATATTTTTGCGCTCCAAAGAAAAACACGGGTCTCCTAAATGGCAACTTTACAGGAGAGGCCAAAAACCTGAATCACTTTGAATGTAAGTCAATGGAACCAAAATTCTTTCCAAGCAGTCTTGGGACATTTCTGCTGGTCCGTTAATCAAGGAATGTCCACACGGTGTAAACAGCAGCTGCTGTGTTCAAATAATGAATAAAATAAAAATAGCAAAAATATTGATACACGTTTTTCATTGGACAGCCACAATATAAACTGGCATCCTGCTGTTTCCGATGGGGATCTGATGAGGTCAGCCATGTCAGTTTTTGATTGACTTCTCATGTAGTGAGTAACGGGAGCTCATGAGACTGCACAGGCACTTTAATGACTCAGCTCTCCAGCGCGTGTTTCACTCTACCGCACTGTTTGTAGAAGCTACTGAGCAACATGTTGAAGGAGCATCTCAAACGTTCAGCACCACAGTACGCACAGCATCACGACTAAATAGAGTAAGACTGAATATTATTAAGGAGCTCTGTGATTTATATTGCTGAGGAGGTTCTACTTCAGACGTTACAGCACGGATAGACTGTCACACAGAGTCCTTCTCTGTTGAAGGGGGCAGGGCCATATGACCTTTAGCATCGTACCCTTTGTATAAGCCTTAGTCATTCTAATTTATAACTGCTCCTTAGTCACAGTGACGGACTTCTAAATGCTAAAGCATCCACATGAATCAGTGTCACCACAGTACTCAGCCAAAGCCGAGGAAGCTGTTTTCTGAACACAAGCCTGTCACCATGCTGTGTAATACACCAAAGTCTATTACAGGGGAAACCCACAGGTCTTTAAAGGTACACTCATCATCAAAAGACTAGTTGGCCAAATAGTTTCACCCAGAAGCTTGATGGGTAGGTTTGACATCATGAGACATGCCAGTGAATCAAGTTTCACCCTCGCCTGGGCCTGTGACGTACACAAGGATGAACCTTATAGCTGAAAAGACCTTATAGTGATGTCCTCCATGAGTCATTCTGTCAGTGATAGGACTACTGGCAGGTGGCTGCACCACGCAGGACTACATGCACACACGTCAACGTCACCAAAGACTGCAGTGGTGTCGTGCCAGACTGTCATGGAGTGACTCAGAATGGCAGCGCGTCATCTTCAGTGACGAGGCCCGCTTTAGTCTTGGTGGAGACGCCCAACGAGTCCGTGTGTGGAGGCACCGTGGTCAGCACCAAGATGAACGCGAGAATTGTCACGCGTCCAGAAGGCCTGGTGTCACAACACCTCCACCCCTACCGCACCATCTGCAGGAACTGTGTGAGGATATTCAAGCTGCATGGGATGGATTATCACAGGACACCATTAGGAATGTCTACAACTCTTGTCTCACGCTGAGACGTCTGGCATACTGCACTAGCAAACATGGCTAGCTTGACGCCATACTGAGAGACAGACCCACACCTCCCTCTGGGTGCAGCTGTTCTTTTGATGATGAGTGTATATGTAAAAATACAACATTTAGTAACAGAAATGGAAAGGTTGATTGTAGAGACTTTACAGTGGTGGGTGATGGGAACTAGGGAATAAAATAAAGAAGATATTTATATATAGTGTTCACTCTCCACAATTTACCACTGGTAAACCCAAACGTGCAACTTCTGAGTTTTTGTATGTAATGTTGGTGATGGTAATTTGCTGGAATATCGGAAAACATAATTCCTCTTGCTGTATGTACCCTGACACCTTTTTAAAGCTTGGCTTAGGGCCAAAGTCTGCCCTCATACAACAGGCATGTTTCTATTCCTTAATAATCTGCCAGCTGCATAATATCAGATTTTGTCAGTAATCTGTTTAGCACATTAACATGCACTTGAGGCAGGCAGTAATTGAAGTTCTGCTTTGCATCCAGCCAATAAATTCATAGAATTAGACATGACCTAAATGCTGTGTTGCTGCGATACATGCTGCTCGTTTATTTCCAGTACTGGTACCACACATGCACAGACTGAGAAATCCGAAAGAAATCAGAGTAAGAGTGTACATGCACTGAGAAACCCCATTCCTGGCTCTTTTCAGATTCCATAACTCTATTCTGAGATCTTTCTCTGATCCAAGAAATCAGAGAATCAGTTTGCTGATTACATGGCCATTTGAATAATCAGATAACTGCAGAAATCTGATTGTGATTGGATTATTTTGTGCATGTCAATACACTTACTGTCTCAGGGAACAGGCTGTGCATTCACAATCATTTCAAGTAATAACTTTCTGTGAGAGAGCTTTAAGAAATAGACGTCTGGTTCCTATCACCACCACTGTGAACAATTCAGACCACCCTGACTGAACGCTTACCATTTAATCATTTGAGAATTTTGAGAAATGAGTGTAATTGCCCTGTAACTGTGTTCACGGACTAATGAATGTGGGTTTTCACTGTTGGTAACAGAGACCATCTACAGACATGAGGTGACAGTAGGGGGTGATGCTGTTGTCTTTGAGATACTGGACACTGCAGGACAGGTAAGAGAAAGGTTGTAACACTGTAATTCTATTAACCTTTGTGTTGTAGGCTGTGGTAATATCAGAGGGATGTAATCTGGCTCTGGGCTTCGCTCAGAAAATGGTCATGTCTATATTTGACGTTGGGCCTTCTTAGGCCTCATATTCGTTTGTTATTGTTTTGGACATTTACATATACACTCGCCCTCAAAAGAATATGGGCACCCAGAGGGACGAGTGGGGTCCCAGTGCTGTTGGGAAGGAAGATAAAGGTTACCAGGATCAATAAATGATGATCAGTTTAGACTGATATGATCACTATTCATTGAGCTACACAATCAGAAGTAGGGTCTTCTGCCAGACGTCTTAGCATGGAGTTGTAGAGGTTCCTCATGGTGTCCTGTGCTAATCCATCGGATGCAGCTTGAATATGTTCACCCAGCTCCTGCAGATTGTGTCGTAGGGGTAGGGGTGGGGTGAAACCAGGTTATCTGGATATGTAATGTGCCTCCACACATGGATTCGTTGGTCGTCTCCACCAAGACAAAAGCTGGACTCGTCACTGAAGATGACCCGCTGCCATTCTGAGTCAGACTGGCACGACACCATTGCAGTCTTTGACGACACTGACGTGGTCTTAGGGACGGTCGTCTTAACGGCCTACTAATATGTAGTCCTGCGTGGTGCAGCCGCCTGCCAATGGTGCTGGCACCAACACGATGACTCAAGGAGGGCACCACTGCTGGCTGAATGTCCGCAATCACGGCTGTTGGGTCATTCTTGTTGGTGGATTCCCTCTGGGTGCGGCCATTTGTGCAACTATTCTTTGGATGAGTGTAAAATGACACAAATGAGAATTTATTATGTAGTTATATTTAAAATGGTTTATGAGTTTAGCCCACTCTGTATGCAGACAGCACAATTTCCAGACAGCCCAGTCTGCTAAACGAGATTTGCTGTGCTGATCTGATCTGCCTCTCTCGAATTATCTCCAGGAGGAAGACGCGTTGATGGTCGAGGAGAAAATCAAATGGGGTGACGGCTTCATCATCGTTTACTCCGTGACTGACCGCTGTAGCTTCGACGAGGTCATGCGTCTTTGCTTTCTGGTCAACCACATCCACACGGCGGGCGGCAGGCGGAGCTGCACTGACCCACCTCCCATGCTCATAGTGGCCAATAAAAAGGACCTGGAGTTCGACCGGATGGTTTCCACGGAGGACGGCGAGAGCCTTTCTCGCGGCCTGAAGCTTCCTCTGCGGGAGGTCTCGGTGCGGGACGGATGGGAGGAGACAGCAGGAGTGTTTCACGCTCTCTATGCTGATGTGGTTCAGCAGATGGACTCGTCTCCGCCATCCTTCCGCAGACGTGCCGTCTCCAGACTGATGGACAAAATTCCCAGAATCCACTCCAACTCGGCGTTGGCCTCCACCGGCCGCAGTTTCAGCTTCAGCTCTTTCAGAGACCTCCTGCCTGACTGAGTGAGGGGGTGATGTCCAAGAGAACAACTGTGTGGGACCGCACAGTATGTGGTTTATCTTTACTGCGACTCTGATCTTCGCAAGTACTGGTACAGAAGTGTGCAAAATGGAGATGAGCACTCTAATCAGTCAGCCGCTGGACGTTTAGTTGTGTGCCGTGGTCAATCGCAGATTTTTGTTGGGTGTTCAGATGAATCAAAGAATCAGCAGACAAATCACTGTCCACACATATATAGCGGTTTCAAAGTTGTAACTTCACAAGATTTAATGTTCGTTAATGTAAAGACTCATTTTGGAACATTTCAATTTATTCAACTATTATGAAATTCCCATACAGTGTAAAGTACAAAATGATAAAATGGTAAAAAAAAAAAAATAAATAGAAAAAATGAAAATTAGATGTTTAACTATATATAATAATATATATAATAATAATCCTGAATATATGTTAATATATACAGGGGTTGGACAATGAAACTGAAACACCTGGTTTTAGACCACAGTCATTTATTAGTATGGTGTAGGGCCTCCTTTTGCGGCCAATACAGCGTCAGTTGGTCTTGGGAATGACGTATACTGCGTCCTGCACAGTGGTCAGAGGGAGTTTAAGCCATTCCTCTTGCAGGATAGTGGCCAGGTCACTACGTGATGCTGGTGGAGGTTCGTCCTTCTTGGTGGTATGCTGACATTACCCTGGATACCGTGGCTCTTGATACATCACAAAGACTTGCTGTCTTGGTCACAGATACGCCAGCGAGGGTGGTCCAATTTACACATGAGACCTCCCACACTAAAATGACAGATGTTTCAGTTTCATTGTCCAACCCCTGTATATATATATATATATATATATATATATATATATATATGTATGTGTGTGTGTGTGTGTATGTATGTATATATATACATTCCGGTTGAGTGTGATTTTGTATGTCATCACTCTGCAGTCAACCTCATGCCCATATAAGGAATTCCTTGCCAAAGTTATGGGGAAAAATTTATGACGTTTTAGAAAATGTTTATCATCCCCTGTAGTGAACAACAACATTCCAAAGCTGCTGTGTTTCACTGTAACTATACTTTCCACTGAATATCTCTCTGCTCTGAAATACAAGGTCGTTCATAATACAATACGAACCTCCACATCATTCCGGGGTTCCATAAGTGTCATGGTCCTACCTGTTTCCATCCCATATGTTCCCATTTTCCTGGATTGGCTCCTTTTCACCTGGTAGGGTGAAGTTGGAACCAAGTTTTTCAGAATAAATGTAATACCTTTGAATTATCGAATGATCATAACACATGAGGGCTTGTCCACGTTTTTTGGTAAAGCTAATTGAATTAGGTTGCTGGACTGGGTAAAGTGGATCTGTTTAGCTGATGTTCAGTGTACGTCCTTGTTTTGGGGGTCTGCGTAAATAGATTTGCAGGCTTTGGTTTTCCCAAAATGCTATTTTTTCTTCATACTATGTATCTGTGTCTGACTAAAACGCTCTGTTAAAGCTCCTGTGTCTTTAAACCCCGCCTCTCGATGGGCCCAGTGTCCGCTAACTGGTCAGTTCACTATTTTTGTTCTGACTGGTCAACCACCATAGTGGCATCCTGTTACAAGTTCCTCCCCCACACCTCTGTGGATATTCTTACAATGGTGTCAGTCATGCTGTATCAGTTTGAGACAGTTTGGTAGAAGAAATTGGTCTGTGTGTAGTGTGGGATGGGGTGCTAAGTGTGCCAGTAGGCGGGTAAAAGGGATTGCGTTACGAGATGACATCACAGAGTTCTTGTATTGGAGAAAAGAGCTGCATTTCCAGCAGGTGAGAAAAGTGGTTTCTGTGGAGGAGAGTTTCAGTCTGGTGTGTATTTTGACATAATTTATCTGTCCTCTGAAAACCTTTCAGATAATTTGGTGGGACTACCATATTTTGGTTTGGTAGATCTGAGATGTGCTGGTTTTGCTGGTGACCAGCATATAAACTGCTAATACTGCTGCTGTTTGATTGAAGGGACCTGATAGAAACATTGGAGGCTATCTTAATTGTTGAAGTTGAGGTTTTGTTGGATACGTCTGGCCTTCATGACTGCAGGGTGATGAATAACTGAGCATTCTTCGTCCTTTGGTTTGTCGTTTTTGGTTCTGACACAGGTAGACTGCTCTGTAGTGGAGTTGATATTGGTACACTGAGGACTAAGGCTGAATGGCAGATAGATGGCAGGTTTACTAGACTATATTGGAGTGTAGATAAGCAGATGCAATTTTTCCTGCTACTAGATATTTTTATATTACTTTTGGGGCATTCTAGAAATTGGAGTTTATGGCACTGTGACCATGATGGTTTATATGGTTTAATTGCTCATAATTTGTATTTTCTTATTTTATGATACTGTAGCCATTGTGGTTTGCTGGACATGGAAGCTGTTCTAAGGGCTTCTGTTTATTAGGGGTTGGAGTGTCATGGTCCTGCATTTACAGTAATGGCGTTTAGCAGACACTCTGATCCACAGTGACTTGCAAAAGTGTTTTGTTCACCACTCAGTAAATGTATCCTAGCTAGTACAAATTGATTAAATTCCAAATGAACCGTGAGCTACAAAGAACAAAGAGCTCAGTGTAGAATAAGTCCAATACAATGCATTTCAATAAGTACTAGAGCTTGGTGCTCACTTGAGTACTGTACAGAGAGATGGGTCTTCAGTCCGTGTTTGAAGATGAAGAGGGACTCTGCTGTTTGGACAGCCAGTGCAAGTTCATTTCACTATATATGTGCCCAGACAGGGAAGAGTCTTGACACTTGTTCTCAGTGTTGTAGGATGGCAGGTCAAGCTAAGCTCTACTTGAGGCTTGAGGTGCTTCACAGTGATGGTAATAGGAACCAGACATCCACCCTTAAAGGCAGCCTCTCACAAACCGATATGAATATCGTCACTGTCCAAAGAAAAACAAGTATCTCCAAAATATCAACTTTACAGGAGAGACCAAAAACCTCATTTCATTTCAATGTAAGTCAATGGAACCAGACGGCTTTCCATGAGGTTTTGGCCCATTTCTGTTGGTCCATTCATCATGAAAGGTTCACATAGTGTAAACAGCAGCTGCCTTGTTCAAATGATGAAAGGGAAAATCAACAAAAATGGAGATACATCTCTTACATTTACATTTCTTTGGACAGCGTCGATATGTTGTCTGTTGTCAGAGACATTGTACTACGATCAATGTGAAAAGGATTCAGAACATAAACCCATTCATGACGGAGGGATACATGCAGGGTGTATAAGGCAAAATAGACCCGAAAGGATAGTTAGAAAACGTGTAGGTTCTCTGGTGGTTTTGAAAGTAAAGGAAATGGCTATATTAACTTTGTTGACTCTGGTTCACTACCACCGCAGTAGAGAAATATGAGACTCTCCAATCAGCCAAAAACCAAATCATGCAGACGGTGTGAGAAATTAGTGGAATTCCCCTTTAAGAGTGTAGCTGATGTGAGTTGGCTCAGCCTTGATTAATACCTTTTGGTAATAACTGTTAGAGAAACATGGTCAACGTACCAGGCAACAGCTGCACTCTGGTTCATTGGGGATTAGCTCTGAAAGGTCTTTAGGCTTTAGTTTTATTCATATAGATAATACCAGAGCAGAATTCGATTTGGGACATGGACTTGAAAAGGTCAGATGTTCGAGCCTGAGATCCATTTGTTCTGGGAAGCTGATTTTCAGTCACTTTCATCAGCGTGTTGAATTAATCCTGCCCATAAAATCGGAAAGTGTTATACAACAGCCATATGCCTGCAAAGTAGCTTTTCGGTGATGAAGCAAATGAATGAAATGGAAAGTCTCAGCGTAGTGCGGCCGTGTTTATCAGCAGATTCCTCCATTAACGATGTTAACCTTGAACGCATTTGCAGTGCATTTCAAGCAGATGGATTTTTAAAACGTCTTACATTCAGAAGCATTTAATGCAGCACTTTGCATGCGTGTGCTCGGACCAGCTTTATTATGCTTTTCTGGGTTAGAACAGGTTAGAACAGAGAGAAGCATCTTTACTGACTGAGGAGAATAAGAGCAGGCAAAAATACGATGAGTGTATCCGCTGTCACCGCTGTGACTCAGTCTGGGAAGCCTGAAATGATAATTTACCAGTTTTTCACACAACATTACATGTCCTTCTGTGTTAATGTCACACATACAGATTCAAACAGAGACCCCAGCTTGCTGTTTAGGTCTCAAATGGCCTGGAAATCAGATTTATACTGATAAAGATATGATGACAATGGTATATAATTCACTTGCATCCTCAGAAGACATGCCATTTACCACGTTTGGACAGAGTTCTCTTTCAGTTCTCTTTCAGTCATCAGATTCATCTGCTCAGGGAAGGGCTCTGAAGCACGACTCGTGCCAATTGTTCTTTCCTACATTGCTTGCAATGACACATTTCTACCAGAGAGGTCTCCAGATCTCCAAATCTTACATAGTGCAGCTTTCATTACATCGTACCTATTGCACATATTAGTACACATCAGTTACCAAGGCTTGACAAATCTACTGAATTTCACTGAACACAGTTCTAAACACAGTATTTTGCTGAGGGAGGGAGTCACCCTTGTTCACCCTTGTGTTTATAGGGCCATTTATTTGTTCATTAAAATGGACTTAAAACAGACCCAGGCCCTGTGTTCTCTCTTTGTGATTCTGTGCTGGACTGCACTGGCTTTTTCCTGGTCTGATGCTGGTGTAGCTGGTGTATGGTCATGCAGGTTAACCAGTATACCAGCATGCAATTCAACAAGGTATCTCCAAAATGGCAGCTTTACAGGAGAGGCCAAAATCCAAACTGAATGACATTGTAAGTCAATGGAACCAGACATCTTCCCATGTAATTTTGGGCCATTTCTGTTGGTCCATTCATCATGAAATTTTCACACAGTGTCAACAGCAGCTGTTGTGTACAAATGAGGCATAAAAGTAAAAATCAAAAAATGGGGATACATGTTTTTCATTGATGACCAGCATATTAACTTCTATTGCTCCTGACCAGCATACCAGCCTCCAAAACACAACATAGTGTGGTTTAGCTGGTGACCAGCATATTAACATCTACTGCTCCTGACCAGCATACCAGCCTCCAAAACACAACATGGACTGGCTTTGCTGGTGGCCAGTGCTGGTCTATGCTGTGTTTTCTAGCAGTTACTAGTTTTGTCTGAGTTGCACTGAGCCTGTTTTGACTAATTCTCCTAACAAGCTTTAGGTGTGACTTACAGTGTCATCATATCTTGGATCTGTAAACGTGACGCTTTGGCAGTAAAAATGATTGCTCCCTAAAAGCATGCTCTGTATTTCTACATGTGAAAAATTGGAAAGATCTGGAAGACCCCACATTCACTACAGAGTTCTCAGTCATTAGTGCAGTCACAGTGCAGTCACACATTCTGCATTCGTAATGAATTGTGGTGACTGAAACGCTTCATCTATCATCCCATAGCAGATGGCGGCTCTGAAGTAATTTCACTGTTGATATGACTCAATTTAATTAGCATCTAGTCAGTTAGCTTTTCATTACGCAATGCTAATGTAGGTTTCATGTGGGTTAATAAACCTGCCTGTTAGAGGCATGCAAATAAAATATTATTGAATGAGCTGCTGCAAATTAAAGCACAGAAGCTAATAGGCATACCTGAATAAACCGAGAGACAGAGTGAGAGAGAGAAAGAGCCTGGGATAGACATATCACCAGATCTCTCTATAGTAGGCCTACTGACTTTAACTGACTTTAATGTCTTTGCCCAGGAGAGCATATCCAACCTTGCAAAATGGGACTTAGACAGAATCACTTCTGTTCAATTTAGTTTTTAATTAGTTTTACACTGAAGCTATTAAGCTAATGTAGCTAACAAGTAATGAAAGCTTATACCCCATCAATTAGCATCACGCTAACTACATCACAAACCTCAAAAAACGTGAAGTTGTTCAGTAATCTCTAATAGTCTTGATAATGTGGTTTTAGACACTGTTATATATAAACATAAAGTACATTAGCACATTAGCATAGCTACAAACAGTGGCAGCCATTTTGAATCCTGAAGTATGTCAATACTTTTGTCTATGCTTATAGATAACACAATGCCATAGGATGTCGCAATGTTTGTGAGTGTTTTTTTTTTTTTGGCAATTGTAAATATAAACATTAAACATATTTAAATCTAAATGTATCCATTTTATAATGACTCTTTCAGTAAGAGTGCTGATATCTGACAGGTGCTGCCACTGTTTTCCATCATTTCTAACAACTAACCCTCTTATATATACAGCCAGTTATCTAGAACTTCCAGAAGGACTAGAGTGATGTTTTCTCTGGTTCCACCCATTGTAAATCTAGACATTATTGGATAATTCCTCATCATTAATGTTCAATTTATCTAATATGTAAGGCCATCAGTCCCCAGATAGCAAGCATATATCGGTCTGCTGGCTTAATCAGGTCGGCACCACACTGATTGTATACCACTGCTGGTCCCCCACTGCTAGTCTATCTTCGGACCATCAAGACAACTGTCCTAAGCACAAAATCAAATTTGTTTTTAACCATTTCAAGCTGATTTGGAATGCACTCAGACTTTTATTTTGGGAATTAAACTAAGATAAATATTACAAACGCCTTACAGGAAAAAAAACCAAATAAGGACGAGGACTAATATAAAATTAATTAAATTTTAATTTAATTAAGGATGTTGTTGCTGACACTGAATAATTTACTAAACAAATGTAAAGAATAACAAACATAAGGACGAGCAGAGGCGAAATGTTGAAAGGTGGCATTAGGCTCTAGAGGCATTAGACTAAAGAAGCAAACTTAAGTCAACAAATATGTTAAGATGAGAACATGGTACCATGTTCCCAATGACAATTCCTCAGCATCGCGAACACTGAACACAAGAATCCCAGCAGGTATGGAAGCATTAGGAGCCCACACACAGGAGAGGCTGAGCAATCTCATAAAGCAAATCATAACAGAGGAGCTCAGCAGTTTCATAATCCCAGCTCCACATAAACATGCCTTGTGCTTGGGGCATGTAATAGCAGGTCATATGATCAGTGAAGCATGAGTCCGAGAGGGTTAATGTTGTATATAAGTACTCTGTGCACTATGGACCTTTGGGTGAAGCACTTCAAACTACCCATCTGCATGTATGTTCTCCGGGTACTGTGGTCACAGCTAGTTTTGTGTATGATCACTTTGAAGATCTGGAAGAGGTATGTGGACCTTATTGGTCTTGCACACACACCTAGCACAAACACAGAGGTGGGCGGATAACTGAGTTACAGTCTGTAGCTGTACCTATATAGTACCTATATAGTTAATTAATCTCACTGTCCAATTTAGTTGATTTACCTACCTTGTATCTCCACTCAGTCATTTTATCAGATCCACTTACCATACAGGAGCACTTAGTGACCAGGGGTCCTGAAAATTGATGAATAAGATGACTGGGCTAGTGAATGACCGGTGGACAGTTCTAATAAATTAGTCAGGTGGTGGAAGTATGTGGTTGATGTTTCTAATAAAGTGGCCAGCTAGTGAAAGTATAAGGTTGGTGGTTCAAATAAAGTGGCCAGGTATTGGAAATACGTGATAGCTGTTTCTAAAAAAAAGGTGGCCAGCTAGTGTTTTTACAAGGTAGCTGTTTCTAATAAAGTGGCCAGCTAGTGTTTCTACAAGGTAGCTATTTCTAATAAAGTGGCCAGCTAGTGTTTCTACAAGGTAGCTGTTTCTAATAAAGTGGCCAGTTAGTGTTTCTACAAGGTAGCTGTTTCTAATAAAGTGGCCAGCTAGTGATAGTAGTACGTTTTTTTTTTTCTATTAATGTGGAAAGCAGGTGAAAATAACTGTTTCTAACAAAGCGGACAGCTTGTCATAGTACAAGACTCGTGTTTCAAATAAAGTGGCCAGCAAGTGAAAATACAATGTTAGCGTTTCTAGTGAAGGTGACTGTTTCTAAAAAAAAAGTGGCCAGTTAATGGAAATACAAGGTTGGTGTTCCTAATAAAGTGAACATTAAGTGATGGGTTGTATTTATGGAAGTTAGTGCAAATTGGCGTTTCTAATAAAGTGGCCAGTGAGTGTAAACACAAAGTAGCTGTTTCTAATAAAGGGGCCAGTTAGTGGAAGTACAAGGTGATTTTTTCTAATAAAGGGGCCAGTTAGTAGTAGTACGAGGTTGGTGTTTCTAATAAAGTGGCCAGCTAGTGGAAGTACAAGGTGATTTTTTTCTAATAAAGGGGCCAGCTAATAATAGTACGAGGCTGGTGTTTCTAATAAATTGGCCAGCTAGTTTAAGTTCAAGGTTGGTGCTTCTAATAAGATGGCTAATGAATGAAAGTACAGGGTGGGTGTTTCTAATAAAGTGGCCAGTGAGTGTAAACACAAAGTAGCTGTTTCTAATAAAGTGGCCAGCTAGTGGAAGTACAAGGTGATTTTTTCTAATAAAGGGGCCAGCTAATTATAATACGAGGCTGGTGTTTCTAATAAATTGGCCAGCTAGTTTAAGTTCAAGGTTGGTGCTTCTAATAAGATGGCTAGTGAATGAAAGTAAAGGGGGGGTGTTTCTAATAAAGTGGCCAGTGATCTAATAGACATTACATTCTTTACTTTGTCTCTGTACCTTGGTAGGCTATCAGTGTGGTGTTAGTGCAGCATCCCTGTGCATCCTGTTAACCTTACCTTCGCTTGTGCTCTTGCAGGGAGTGTTCAGTGTTGATCTGCCTCATCAGACTGAATCTCTGATTAGATGCTGTTTGGCAACTTGGCCAGCATCCAGACTGGCAGTAATCCAGCCCAGAGTGTTTGAGCTGTGCTGATTAGCCTGCTGAGTTTAACTCAAAACTGACCTGCCACAATGAATGAAAGTACAGATTGTGATATAAATGGAAGAGGATAATAGCAACAACAGTAAAACCCCTAATACGCCAGTAATGTCTGTTAAATAATCATTTTAATAAAGGAATATGTGTAATTCAGAGGTGGAGATGTAAGCATAAGTCATTCCGAGTGGGTTTGGAGTGAAAGGGATCACTGTGGAGACTCGGGACAGTGGTGGTGATGGGAACCAGGGGTCTACAATGTCTACACCACCAATATGTCCATTTTATCTATCCAAAACCACCGGGGAACCTACCACGTGTCTTCGAGCGTTAAAGATGGAATGTCGATGATGGTCCAACTTTGCCTCACCATGCTCTGCATACACCCCTCTGCCATGACAAGCACTGCTCACACATGCACCTCTTTCAGGCCTGATATGTGTTTGAAGACTGAGTGTGTGTATAAGTGCGTGTGTGACGTAGGCAGGACAGAAGTGGCCTCGTTAATCAGGCCCAGTGTTTCTCCATCTTGTTGGAAGTGATTTTCCGCCTGAGCTGAAACAGCCACGAGTCTCTGCTGGAGGTTAGCGAGTTGTGCTCTAAGCTCTCGCTGCAGGACAGGTTCACTGCGGAGAGGCTTCGCATGGCAGTACATTCAGGCCACGGTCACACTGGCACAAATTCTTGACATTTGACCAGAGCTACCTAAGAAGCTCTGAGCCTGACCTAGCTTGCTTGATGGATTTGGTAATGCAGTTATGCTCGATAGGCTAGCTATCGTTTCTCTGATTCCGGGACACTGTGAGGCGGGGGACACGGTTATGTTAAAGCTGTGTTAGTGGGAAAATCCCCAAAAGCCTTAAGTGATTGGTGAGGAGGCTGCTCAGATAAGCTTTACCCATGGTCAGGAACACACAGTTTAGTCTGTAAGAGGAGAATTTGCTGGCCGTTTATCAGACACTGGACAGTTCTTTGCAGGACATGCGTTGTACATGCTTTACCCAAAGGTCCACAAGAGTAAGAGTACTTAGAAAGTGAACACGGATTTAGGTTCCCCAGGGCTTTAATACTAATCTGCTGTTCTATAGTACACACAGTGTTGTTCTGATTGCTCTCCCTGTCAAAGTAACAGCTGCACCCGGAAGTGTGGGATCGCAGTGCTGTTGGGAAGGAAGATAAATGTTACCAAGAACAATAACTGATAACAAATTTAGACTGATATGATCAATATTTATGGAGCTACACTTACAAAAGTCTGTCTCTCAGTATGGTGTGGGGCCACCATGTTTGCTAACCCAACCATGGAGTTGTAGAGGGGCCTAATTGCGTCCTGTGATAACCTGAGTCACTCTATGATCATCTGGCATGACACCCTTGCAGTCTTTGGTGACGTTGACATGGTGTTGATGGCAGATGGCATGACGGTCTGCATATGTGTAGTCCTGCGTGGTGCAGCCGTCTGCCAATGGTGCTGCACTAATCAATCATGCAATGCAATCGTGGCTGTTGGGTCAGTCAGGTACAGAGATTAACCCCCGTCCTTGCTTATGTCACATGCATCGCCGAGCATCTTTCTGTCCATCCCTGAAATTCCTGGCTCGTCTTTCATAAATGGACAGAGTTTTCAATGATGCTTAGGGAGGGTTGACTTTGTGGGCTAAACATCTTCAGCCTTCACCTCTTGAGGTAGTCCATTGTGGATTTTGAGGTGTGTTTAGGGTCATTATCCTGCTGTAGAAGCCCTCCTCTCTTCATCTTATGCTGGTCAGCTTTGGGGTAAGAATGTAGGAAAGGCTTTCTTCTGGTGACTGGTCCATCGTACACTGCCTGGTCAAAAAAAGGTCACCACCTGGATGTAACTAAGCAAATAGGTAAGAGCCTCCCATTGGATGATTACGGCATGGGTGATTATGCTTCAGCTGGCAACAAGTTCTCTAACCCAAACTGATGCAGTGAGAAGCTTCTCATTTGTTAAACAACAATGTGGAAAGACACGTCCTGTGGTCGTGGAAAAGATCTTAATCTGTTTCGGAGGGGTCAAATTATTGGCATCAAGCAGAGAAAGCATCTAAGGAGATATTTTTTGGAGATGAAAACAACAAGGAGATGCTGAAACTACTAAAATCAGGTTATGAACTGTCCAAGATGGCGATGGCAATGCCAGGATTCATCGGGCTCAGATTGTGATATCATTCTCACACATGGATTGGCCATCACAGAGTCCAGACCTGAGCCTCATTAAGAATCCTTGGGATGTGCTGGAGAAGACTTTACGCAGTGCAACTCTGGACCGAAATGAATCGAGTGACCTTGCAGAAGCTGGTGGAAACGATGCCACAGCGAATGCGTGCCCTGATCAAAGCTAAAGGCACTCCAACAAAATATTACAGTATGTGACAGCGGATCAGTGCACCACCAATCCAGAGTCTGCTAGGTCTTCCTGAAGGACTTCTACTGTCAGCAGCATACAGTTACAGTGGTATGCCTTCCTAGCAATCCGATGAGCTAGCTTCCTGGTTTTCTGGACTCCTGTGTCTTAATGACATTACAAATTGAGAAAACTGCCACATGACATGCTATGCTATCTTTTTATAGCATCTGTAGTTTTGATTGTACAGTCTGATGCAGGCTGAGCCGTGAACAAAGCAGTTGCAGGACTGCTTGAAGTCAACAACTGAATTATGTATAGCAGCGCTAACTCAATAAAACCCCTGGTGCTGTTAATGGAATAATCTTCGACTGTAAAGCTGCTTGATGAACCACTGGTGAAGTGAGAACTCTGTTCTGTTAAACTGAGAGGATAAAAACGTATAGGCTGATCAGGCAGAAAACAGGCTAAACACCTCCTCCACTGACAGCACAGATTTAAAATTAGAGCACTGACTACATGACTGACTATAAAACTGCAGTATTAGACTAAATAAGATCCTTTGAATGTCTTGTATGCTGGGGGTTAGCACGCATCACACGTCCAGAAGGCCTGGTGTCACTCCACCTCCACCCCTACCGCACCATCTGCAGGAACCGTGTGAGGATATTCAAGCTGCATGGGATGGATTATCACAGGACACCATTAGGAACCTCTACAGCTCCATACCGAGACGTCTGGCATGTTGGTTTAGCAAACGGCGGCCCGACCCCATACTGAGAGACAGACTTCTGTATGTGTAGCTCAATAAATATTGATCATATCAGTCTAAATTCATCATCAGTTATTGATCCTGGTCACCTTTATCTCCCTTCCCAACACCACCGCACTCCCACACCTCCTTCTGGGTGCAGCTGTTCTTTTATGATGAGTGTATATTTATAACTGTAAAAAGTCATGAAATAACTTCAATGTTGGGGGACTGAACGTTCTTGTCCTCCTCTTTCAGCGCTCCATGTTCGTATTAAACAGTAACTAAGGGACATCGTAAAGGACCTACATGTCTTGGAGGAGTAATTGTGCATTTGAAGATTATTAATAAATTATTCTTTGAAAAAAAATCAGCTTGAGGCGGAGCATCAGTCACTGCCTCATGATGTTTGTACATTTAATAGCGAATTCTACTGTGGAGAGTCCTTCAGGGCTAGTGGAGCTCACTTCTATCAATATCAGTAGGTTCTTTTAAGCAGTGGTACAGCATACTGAATAGACGGTCTCTCCACCACTCAGTAAAGACCCAAGGCTGTGTGGCTGTCACCCTAACACACGCTAATACTGACCGGCCCATTACTCTGAGAACAGAGGAGTTCCTGTGACATCTAATTTCTCTGCGACGCCTTCATGTTTTTGCCCCCCTCCAGGTTACCTTGAGTCCTTTGATGTCTCCGACTTTGATATCCGAATGTTTTGATGTCTGCCACCTGTGGCAAAGGTCTAGAACAGCACAGCTGTGTCTGTTCTGGTTGGAGGGGGGAAGGATAACACACTTCCTGTGGGGACAGAGCAATGCATTAGCTTGAGGCTAGCTAGGTCATACAGACAGCACTGAGCACTCGGCTCTACTCGCAGACCTTGAGCTGCCTGGGTGGCATTTATATGTAACATACTCTGATGATCATAAACACCTACCTTGTCCCTTCCCCCACTGGCCACTTTATTGGAAACACCCACCTTGTGCTTCCACTCACTGGCCACTTTAATAGAAACACCTACCTTGTGCTTCCACTCACTGGCCACTTTATTAGAAACACCTACCTTGTGCTTCCACTCACTGGCCACTTTATTAGAAACACCTACCTTGTGCTTCCACTTACTGGCCACTTTATTAGAAACACCTACCTTGTGCTTCCACTCACTGGCCACTTTATTAGAAACACCTACCCTGTGCTTCCACTCACTGGCCACTTTATCAGAAACACCCACCTTGCGCTTCCACTCACTGGCCACTTTATCAGAAACACCCACCTTGCGCTTCCACTCACTGGCCACTTTATTAGAAACACCTACCTTGTACTTCCACTAACTGGCCACTTTATTAGAAACACCTACCTTGTACTTCCACTTACTGGCCACTTTATTAGAAACACCCACCTTGTGCTTCCACTTACTGGCCACTTTAATAGAAACACCTACCTTGTGCTTCCACTCACTGGCCACTTTAATAGAAACACCTACCTTGTGCTTCCACTCACTGGCCACTTTATTAGAAACACCTACCTTGCACTTTCCCTCACTGGTCACTTTATTAGAAACACCTACCCTGTGCTTCCACACAAGGAAGAGACTTCCAGTAGTTACTGCTGTCAGTAGTTACTGGTGAACTGAACTACTCCCTTTGGAAGGACAGGTGTGGATGTGCTACTGATCACTGCACTCTTGGGAATATAGCTTCAGGGGACTGTTTAATTATCTCTAATGCTTTGTCGCCCCCTCTGGTGCACATGGGATCTGGCCTAGAGGTAATGAATATTGAACTGTATAACAGCGCTGTTGATTCTTCCTTTCGTGTTCCGAAGGGACAGCCAGGAGACAGGCTGAGGAGTTCGGTCGTCTTTTATTTTCAGGTGACTGCAGCTGAGCTTCAGCTCTCGTCTGAAAACAGTATCACACAGACACACAGTTTTATAGGCTTTTCACTCCCCTTAGGACAAAGACTATACCCGAGGGGTTTATTCTTGGAACCAGCTACACTATATTGCCAGAAGTATTCGCTATGAACTCAAGTGACATCCCATTGTTAATCCATAGGGTTTAATCTGATGTCAGCCACCCTTTACAGATATAACAGCTTCAACTCCTCTGGGGAGGCTTTCCACAAGGCCTCGCTCATAATCTCCGCTCTAATTGAGCCCAAAGGTGTTTTATTGGGTTGAGGTCAGACAGCTGACTGTGGAATATTTAGTGGTGAGGAAATTTCACGACTGGACTTGTTGCACAGGTGGCATCATATCACGGTAACACACTGGAATTCACTGAGCTCCTGAGAGCGACCAGTTCTTTCACTAATGTCTGTAGAAGCAGCCCTAGTCCTAGATGCATACCTAGGTGCTTGGTTTTACACACCTGTGGCCAGTGAAATGAATAAAACACCTGAATACAATGATTTGGATGGGTGAGTGAATACTTTTTGCAATATGTATCTGATAGTGTATCTGTTGAGTGACCAAATGGTCAACGCTCCTAACCTAAAAATATTTGACATTTAACCTACAGCTAGCTATATACCCATGATGATATCCCTTTCCCAGGACTCAAGTCCTATTGTAAAGGCATAAAAGAAGTTCTGTTCTGGACAGGTATCTCCAAAATGGCAACTTTACAGGAGAGGCCAAAAACCTCATTTAATGTGAATGGAAGTCAACGGAACCAGACGTCTTTCCAAGCAGTTTTCTCAAGCCATTTCTGTTGGTCCATTCTTCATGAAATTTCCACACAGTGTAAACCGCAGCTCATGTGATCAAATGAGGCATAAAAGTACAAATCAACAAAAATGGAAAAAAATGGTGTTTCTTTGGACTTCGCTGATTTAAGAACACTGTTCTGTTGAACTGAAGAGATGTTGCTCTGAATAATGAATATATTTTCATTTGTCATCAATTTTGCTCCAGTTCTCTCCACTGGCAGAGCTACCGTGGGAAGCTAATCTCTTTCAGGGTGCTTAATAAACAATACTAAACAGCCTATAAACAACATCATGGAAAATTAGATTTGAAAGAAATGCTTGTTGTGCCAGCTGTGCTCCAGGTTTGAGACTGAATGAACCGTGGCAGCGCCAACCTTGCTGGGCGGAGCTTTAAAACAAGTGAGTACAAGCTCTGGGGAACAAAGAAAGACCAGCGGATCAAAACAAGCATGAGGTTGTAGTTTAATTGGCAAAACACCCGTCATATGTTTGGGAGTAGGACATGCTCTCGAATGCAGACACCACACACACACAGACAGACACACAGCCACATTTACATCAATAAGAAAGAACATACAGTATGAGTAGAAGGCACATGAAGAAGCTGGCAGTGGCTGAGCCAGTACATAGAAAAGGTTGAAAGAACAAGCCCTGTAACCGCTGTACCGCTCTGAGAGGACATCTGAGCTGAACTGACAGCACCACCTTCAGTGGTTTCTCTTCAGATGAGCTCTTAGAAGGAACACTGCTTGTGACTCCTGTAGGACTGCACCATACATCGTTATTGGTTGCTGCCGTATCTGTCTCTACATTAGATATGTCCCAGGCTTATAGTATGCCTGTAAGCCCTAAAAACACTCTCTCAAAGCAGCTCTCAAATGAGCTATCAAGGTTTCCACATAACCCAACAAATGTAAATAGGACTGTGAATAACAAGCTATGATAAATCATTAATGCCACTGACTGCCCTAACTCTGGCAGTGTTGTATATAGTTAAAACACTTGGAAGGTGGTTATTCCATGGCACTGCTCACAATTAATTAGTAGTTAATCAAAAAAAAAAAAAAAGTGTTAACTAGCTCCCGTAAGAATCTATGAATGGGACGGTTCTTTAAAATAACACTCAGCTGAGAGGTGGTTATTCTAAGGCACTGCTGAAAATTAATTACAATTAATCACATTGGTTTATCGCAATTAATCACAAACATTTGACAGCCCTGGTAAATGCTCTTAAAATATCAGGGTCAAATGGGTTCTTTAGAACAATGCCACTATTTGTTCCCTGTCTATATAACTGAAAGGTATTTGTTCCATGGCACTACTCAAAATCAATTGCGATTAATCGAATTGGGTTACGTAATCTTGATTAATCATGATTAAATGTTTTATTCGCTTTACAGCTCTGCTGAATGTTCTCATATGTGCTATAAGAGGTTCTTTGCAACAATAGCATATAAGACCCACTGGTTCACTTAAGAATCCATCAATGGGATGGTTCTTTAAAAAGATGGATACTCTACAGCACTTTGTGTAGTGAATCTCGATTAATGACGATTAAATATTGGAATTGTTTGACAGCTCTGCTAAATGCTATGAGAATATTAGTGTCAGAAGGTTTTTAGAGCAATGCCATAGGAGAGGGCTCCTATTGGTTCCCTAAAGAACCCAATTTGGTTCACCAAATTGACTAATTGCTACTCTATAACCCTTTCTGTCACGATTAAGAGTTTGTTGGATTATGTGAATGCTTTGATTTAAACATTCTTAAAAGTGTAAAACGTTCTGAACAATGAGGACTAATTTTTAACCATGCCACATTATTGATCCACCAATGTTATGAAGTTGCTACAACGCATATTGTAATATCAGTATTGTGTTTTGTCTATATAGTGCAGCCCTAAAACTTAGCAGGTCTAATTCTTTGTTTCCAGGATAGCCAGGTTTGCAAACCATTCATGACTCTCAGTAATGTCTTTCCATGAGATTTGGGATAAGGCTTCAGGCAGAGCTGCTGTTGTCCCCTGAGAATGGATCTATTCTCGCCGAATTGCTCCACAGGACAGCTGTATTCGACCAAGGCACTTATTTTTCACTGACGAGTTCAGTTAGGCACCTAATTCTGTCCAGCTGTTTTCTCAGGATATGTAAACAAGCAACAGCAGAAGAAAAAGGTACTGTCATTCACTTCCCTCTCTTCTACTAACCTCTAATATACCATCTGAGTTCGGGGGATAAGAAGTCTGGTATAAAACAAGCATAAAAAAAGGCACCCTCAAACAAACTGAACCTGCATGTGAATCCGAAGGCCTGATTCAAGCAGACGGGGATTAGCCAAGCTAAATGCAGACAGGAGAAAAAAAAAGGGGGGGCCATTTATATATGAGTAAAAAATAAAAGCATCAGGAAATTTACACTGTACAGTGAGTTAATATTGGTTTACATGAGGATAGATGTAAAAGGTAACAGAAGTGAAAGAGGGAGGTGCTTCAAACTGGCCCGTCTGGCCATTGGGAGTGCGTCGAGGAAGCACAGGGAGAAGGTCTATACGACTCAGTACACATTCAGAGAGAGGAAGAAGGACGCATCTTCCACCGGACAAGCAATCAGAACTGTTCTGAGAGCAGGTCACAGAGGCGCTGAGACACAGACTCTCGGCTGGTCCTCAGCGTGAGCCGGTACATCTGCAGGGGGAAAAAAAGGTAAGGCAGTGGTCAATCAGGTGTGCAGGAGTCTATACAGCAGCTATGTTTCTACTGTGGTTACCAGCGTAACCCAGGTGATTTGACAATGTTGGCATCACAATGGCGACCGCCAAAACACCAACGCGATGAGAAATGAACTCTTAAAGGCCAATGAAGGTACCCTGGAGTACATGCATGAGGCAGCAGAGCCTTTCGGCCTGTAAATTATGAGGTTGAGAAGACATGGTTTCGACTCCCACAGATGCTGGATTGAGATCTCAAGGATTTAGAGGCCAGGGCAACACCTTGATCTCTTTGTCATTCCTGAACAATGTGAACAATGGGGCAAGAGGTGTTTTCTAGCTGAAAGAGGCCAATGCCATCAGGAAATACAATCACCATGTAGGGGATTGCCAGCTTCGCAACACAATTACCCAATTCTCCCATATCCAAAACGTTGATTACAAGAACCAACTGTTTGTGTACATTGTGATATATACTACACACTGACATTTGCTGTTGTTATGAAACACTCATTATTTACTTCTACTTGAAATAATGTCATAGTGTTTTGGATCTTCAGGTGATTGGTGCTTATGAATTGTTTCTAAGCTCCACAGAAGATCAGCGGCACACCTCAGACTCAAATTAATATTAATACACATCCCTTGGAGCTCCAGTATTCAAATCCTGAGTGGTAAGATGATTGGCTGGCCATGCATATCCAGTGTAAATGAATGTGTACATGTCTGTTGCAAAACACTATACAAGCTCAACCTATCTGGAAAGCATTCAGTGCCACCAACAGGCCATATGATAAAATCTGCATTTTAAAACAAGACTACAAAATATGGAAGATGATTTTTCTGATGATGTCTTGATAATGAATAGTAATGCTGTCCCATGCTGTGTTTCAAAAATTGGTCAACAATTATGACAATTCAATATTGCACAACCCTGCTGTTACTGCATTTACCTGTGCTTGCATGTTGGGCTCTAGTCTCATAAGGCAGCCGACCTGAATAGTCTTAGTGTGGATCACTCCAGCCCCGACAAAGTTAGACGGATTTGGGTCTACTCCATCCAGCAGTGCTGTTCCAAATCCAATGATCTAAAACACATTTACATGCAGAAGCGCCTTAATTGAGAGTTCCAATGTTTTTTTTTTTGTTTTTAAATACAAGTATAATTAAACAGTTAAGTCATAAACAGCTTTACAATTACACTATTATGTAATACATATGTTTGAATTAATTAATGGAAGAGGGACACATATGTAGGGCATTGTTAGGCAAAGCAGTCCTCAAAAATTGTTTATTTAGATTTTAGATTTACCATCATTAACATTTCATATAAAACTCAAATTATAAAATTCATATAAAGATGCATGTACGTTCACTGGTGGTTTTTATAGTAAGTACAACGTCTGCATTAGTGTTGTAGACATGGCGACCCTTGGTTCCCATCACCACCACCGCTGTAACCACTGTAATCCCATCACTTCACATCAAACCTGATCAAAGCACTGAATTATGCAGAACATTTTAAAATATTGGTGGAATTCCCCTTTGAAATACTATCTACATGGTAGGAAAACTGATTTTAAAAATGTGTGTTCCAGGATCAAACAAATCATTTCTGTCTGTGTTCACACACTGCCTCATTCGACAGATACCTTGGCTTTCGTGATCTCTGTGTCCATGGAATGCTTAGCTTTGAAGATCTTCTGAACTTCCTGCTGAGGACTGGAGGCAATAAGAGAAACACTGAGAGAGTTATTACAGAAAAGAGGGCAATAAATTTACAATTTGCCAAAACACTCCAGATATTGCCTAACATCCCACTGGCCACTTCAGCAGATACACTTTCTTAAGTCTACACTCGTTTCCGTTTGATCAGCTCTGCTTACCATATATGTGCACCTTACCATTACAAACTGTAGTCCATCTGTTTCTCTGCATACTTTGTTAGCCCCCTTTCACCATTTTCTTAAATGGCCAGGACCCCCACAGGACCACCACTGCTGGAGTGTTTAATCACTGTGTCCACTCTATTAGACACTCCTACCTTGCTGGTCCACCTTGTAGATGTACAGTCAGAGACGATAGCTTATCTGCTGCTAAACAGTGCAGTGTTGGCCATCCTCTAGTCCTTCATCAGTGGTCACAGGACGCTGCCCACAGAAACAAGCCCACAGGACGCTGCCCACAGGACGCTGCCCACAGGACGCTGCCCACAGGACGCTGCCCAGGCGCTTTTGGCTGGATAGTTTTGGTTGGTGGACGATTCTCAGTCCAACAGTGAGACTGAGGTGTCCAGCAGCACTGCTGTGTCTGATCCACTCACACCAGCATAACATACCAACACCATCATCATGATCATGTCAGTGTCACTGCAGTGCTGAGAATGATCCACAATCCACAAGATACCTGCTCTGTGGTGGTCCTGTGGGGGTCCTGACCATTGAAAAACAGGGTAATACAGTATACAGAGAAGCAGATGGACTACAGTCTGTACCTGTAGAACTACAGAGTGCTCCTATATGGTCAGTGGAGCTGATAAAATGGACAATGAATCTAGAAACAACGAGCAACGGCATAATCTACTGCAGTGGCCAGTGGGTGTAGGCAATAATGGAGATGTTGTGTAAGCAGACATTTGCCAAATGACAAGTAAATTAGCAGATATTAAAAAAAGCATTTGATCTGGTTTTTATTATTTTATTCTCATCATAAAATAATAGAGACTTGTATAGCCAAGCCATTACTACCTCTGGCAGTCTTAAAAAGATATAGCATATATCCAAATTAATGCAGTTCATTTAGCTATATCACTGCATGTATAACCTCCACAGAAAGGCACTGACCAACACAACAAAACTATGGAGCAGTCTAATGTCACATGAGCCTAAGGTCACATGGGCCTAAGGTCACGGTGCCCATGTATAGACTACGCGAATATAAAGACACCCCAGCATTAGGACGTGGAGCAGTGGAATTGGGTTTACTAGAGTAATGGAGCTTCATCCAATGCCATTGGGATGAGCTGGAGTTATCCAAACTGATCATCCAACATATGTACTGCCTTCACTAATGCTCAATCAAATCCTCCCAGCAATGTTCCAACATTTAGTATAACGCTTTCTCAGAAGAGCAGAGGCTATTGCTTCAGCAAGTGATCACAAATTCCTTATTAAAGCCCTTCATTTCTGCTGAAATGTCAGAGAAGGGTTCTACAAACTGTGTAAATGATAATGCAATCTCCCATTTAAAACAGGAACTTTCTTCCTGGTTTTGAAGTAGTTGTCAGGGGCTGTAAATATAATAAAGCTTAAACCACAGGAAATAAATCCAAATGCTTGAGCAAACTGCAAATGTAACTGTGAGTTGAATGTTGAAATGGTTGTAAGCTATTATGCAAGTGCTGCTTACGCGCTTAGCTGCTTCCAACGCTGAAAGAAGTCCTGAGACGTCATCTCCGTGGGCTGGAAGAACTTGTTGAGAGTGACAGGCAGCTTAATGGAAAGATTCTGTGCGCTGCCTCCGTACCTGTAGAGGAGCAGGCGTAGCTTTAGAGCTACAGGCAACTTCTGTTAACATAATCTTTCTTTCTTTCTTTCCTTCCTTCGTTCTTTCTTTCCTTTTCTCTCTTTCTCTCTCTCTCTCTCTCTTCTTAAAGACCACATGTAAAATATTAGCTCACCGGACAAATACCATGTCACCTGTGACTGAAACATATCTAATAGCATGTGATACCTCCACCAATAACGCCAATAACAGCTGGGATCTGGCACAGACCGGATAAGTTTCTGGATGTAGGCTGCATAAAGGTTCGGACAGTCTTACATCAAAGAATCGGGCAGCTGGGCCAGATTTGGTGGATGCCTTCCCTGGCACAGTTCCGAGGAGAATTCCCTGTAGGCTGGGATTTTATCCACTGCTGGTAGACCTGTATGAGCGTACGCTGCTTCCATACACCTGCAGATTCAGCTACTTCCTTCACACTATGGTCTTTAGCCACGCCCACATGCAGTCACTCCTTTTAGCCAATCATTAACATCTGCTCTGGAGCCATTTTCCACACATGGAACAAGACATTCCCTACACTCAATCTTTGGACCCCCTTACTTACACCCCACAGGTATTTATAGTCCCATCATTCTTCTGCAGCACCATCCTACCACACTTACCACACAGCTGCTACACCTAAACATGCAAGGTGACTCATTTTATGTCAGGTGAGCTTTTGCACCTTGTTGTGGCCAACACCTTTACAAGTAACTTACATTTATTTTATTTTATTGTTGTAAAATAACTTCACACTATGTCTTCTCTGATTATTAAAGACAGAACTAAAAATTGTATAATTATTGTAGAGCATTCAGAGCATCTTGCACAGGCAGGTAAATGATAACAAGGTGTGAGCAACCCAAGGAACACCCAGAAATCGAACACCCACCTGAAGTGAATATCAAGCACCGGCGCTTCCACAAAGACAGACAGGCACTCAATGTTGAGGATCTGCTGAAGCTGAGCTCCTCCGTCCACTACGGGGTCAGCAGCTTTAGTGTGAACGCTCAGCTGTGAAGGGGCGATTAAGGACTAAAGCAGTATTTAGGAAATCACACGTATGTACATATATACAGACAGTGGACATGTTAATGAGTCGGTCTGTCCAAAATTCAATTAACGCTCAAATTTAAGATTCAAAATGACAGTTTCTAGCTATGTGGCATACTTTCCCCGTTTATAGATAATACTGTTTTTAATACATTGACAGAAACCACATAGTCAAGCCAACTCTACTCTCAAACGTCTTGGCATGGAGTTGTAGAAGTTCCTAACGATGTCCTGTAATAATTCATACCACACAGCTCGAAGATTCTCCGAATTTTTGAGTTCCTGCAGATTTTGCCCGGCTGAGCATGAATCATTCACATGTCTCACAATGTCAAACAGCAGCAGGTAGGCCATGGTTGATTCCTTCTGGGTGCAACTATTTTTTTGACCACAAGTCATGATGTTAGCTGTTAAGTAAAACTCTCTAAAGTTGCCCTCACTAAAGTCTACACTGGTGGTTTTCAAACTGTCCCCAGGTCCACATTTTTGTTCCATCCCCACCACTGACACATCCAGAATGGCCTATCTGGGAGTCCCAAATGACCAGTTTTTGAGAACCACTAGTCTAAATTTCAAAACTTTCTGAGCATTGTGGATTTGTTGCTTTATAAGTTGGCCTCCTGTAAAAGGATATGATCACTGAGGGTCTCGTCGCAGACCACAGAGGCTGAAAAATTCAGGAACTGCGTCGATGTTTTGTTTCCGTAGAACACATACATGCGACCTGCAGTAGAATGGGTTGGGGTGGGGATGGGAGAGAGAGAGAGAGAGAGAGAGAGAGAGAGAGATGACTTAATCATTATCTAATAGTTTGTTACTGATGTTTAATTGCTACTAAGTTGATAAGTGCTACCATTTGAGTTATTGTATTTGTGACATACCATTAATTAAATCATTCTCAAGATTTATTAAGGAATATACTATTTGTAATTAGAACAAGTGATATGCTGTATCAATTTAAATACATTATAAAGTTGCAACTTTAATAGGTACTGTTTATTATTATTATTATTATTATTATTATTAATATTATCATTACTATTATCATTATCATTATCATTATCATTATCATTATCATTATTATTATTATAAATCATCAACTGGTCCTATATCACCAAATTAATGGTTTCCATCTATTAATGGAACTATTATCCATGCAATATATAAATTATTATCTGTCAATATCAAATAATTAGACAATGATTAAATTATCATTTAAAGTCTTGTGAAATTATGAATTGTCACCTTAGTGCTCATGTGCTGCAATCAGAAAAATAAGAAAAACAAAAAGACAAATAGTAAATAAAATAATATAATGAATATTCTCTGTTCATTTTATGAACTGGTTGTAGACTTTAGTAGGTAATTAAAAGTTTCCTCTTATTATCTGATATCCCATCAGCAACAGTTACAATGATGACTCCAGAATGTAGTTATAAATTAATTTTGAGTGAACGAAACCAGTCAAATATTTAAAATCAGTGATTTTTTTGAGAGAGGTTGCGAGTACTGTTCACTGCTGAAGAACTAATCAAATGCAAACCCTACAAATGAAGCGGCCTGAGGTACTCACCCAAATTCTGTCTGAATTCTGACTTCAGGCCAATCTGCAGCAGCTGATTCTCAAACAAGACTCCGTTATTCTTGCAGACGAACCTGAAAGCAGACAGCACTGTTAAACTGAAGAACTGACTGTGGTATATATCCTTGCAGTCAAAATGCACTGGATGGAACTGCAGATGGAACAGAACTGCATGGTAGCATCATTGTTACATGTGCTGCACTGGTACAAGTGGTTTTACCCACTGTACTGCATGTACTGTCCACTCTATTAGCAGAGCTGCACAATACGACAGCACTGATGCACATACTGGAAAAATATTATCCACATGCAGATGTAATACAGAACTTACATGTACTTATGTAGACCTATTCAGATGATTTGAGCAGCAGTTGTAATTGTACTGATATGTTAATCTAGCAATGATTTGGGATATTACAGTTTGTCAGCAGAGAAAAATTTGCTTGCTAAGTAACATCTCTTGATTCAGAGGCAGTGGTTCCCCCTGCCTTATATGAACAATGAAGTTAAAGCTCACATCTTAAGTAAAAACTAGTATGCAAAGGATTTCACTTTCTGTCACAGCAAAAAAAATAAAAAATTAAAAACAGCAAACTTGTCAACTGGTGTGGGTTTCACCTTTGTCATTGCGATGAACAAAAAAGTGACGAGTGCTATTATTAGCTCACTGGACAAAAGATGAGCCACCTTGTGGTATTAAGGTAATTAAGGTTGTAATAACTTCAGGCTCCTGCAGATGGCGCTGCATGAGGATGACAGGGGTATAAAAACCTGCGGGGTAACGGGACCCATAGATTGGGAAGAGGTGCTACAGTGCAGGGAATGTCTCGTTCCATGTTTGGAAAATGGCTCCAGAGCAGATGTTAATGATTGGCTAAAAGGAGGGACTGCATGTGGGCGTGGCCAAAGACCATAGTGTGAAGGAAGTAGCTGAATCTGCAGGTGTATGGAAGCGTACGGTCATACGGGTCTACCAGCAGTGGCTACAATCCCAGTCTACAGGGAATTCTCCTCGGAATTGTACCAGGGAAGGCATCCACCAAATCTGGACCAACTGCACAATTTTTAATACAAGAGTGTCTGAACACTGATTTGGCCTGCATCCTCAAAAGCCCAATTGAATTACAGATGTTATTGCAGGCTATTAGGCACGTTTCAGTAACAGGTGCCCAATTTACTGTCCGGTGAGCTTATTTTGGCAAAAGGAAAGAAAGAACTCTGTAGTTAAATGTAAATTCACTAGTGTTCTGTACAGCTTGTCCAACCTTAAAACACTGGCTACAGAAGAACATATCTGTGGGGAAAGCCTGAATAGATAAAGCTGGTGCTGGCAATATAATAAATCTCTCTGATTTATTATAATAACATCGCTCTGATATACTGGGCCGCCAAATGCACTGCTCCAAGATCAAACAGAAACAGGAAAGCACCTTGAGAAGTTTTCCTCAATGATGGGTGAAGAAGCTGTACCCAAAGATGCTACAGGCAGGCTTTCTGAAAACACGTCCACCAGCAGGCTGGCTGCATTGGAGGCTGTTGGCGGACTAGCTGAGTTTGCTGCTGACGTGCTTCCCAAGCCCAGAAGATCTGAAGATGGAGAAGAAGCAACCTGGAAGATGAAGCAGAAACCAAGCTTTGAGACCATCTGATCACTTGCAATACGGGCAAGGTTTAGGACCTGGACCCGAAACAAAATCACTCAGGATGCACAAACCCAGTTACGTACATGCGTTACAGACTTCTGTGTCTGCTGACTGTTATTAGACAACATGAACAACAAGTGCGCTAACCATAACACAATCCACACTGTATGCAGTGACCACACAAACATTCATTATGTTCATCATATGCTGCTAGACTGCAGTGGTTAGGTAAAAAAAATGGAATGTGTCCTTTTGTACCACTAAAGAATCGACCCGGCTACATTATGGATGACTAACCAATCTGACTCTGAAACCTCTGTGGCAAAACAGAGAAGGCAAATATAATCATGCTACAATACTACCAGTACTGAAAGACATAAGGCCATTACTACATGTGCAGGTCATTTTTTATATATCAGATATTAGTGGCACAAGATGTGAGACGGCAAGTGTTAATTATTATTTTATTAAGTTGCCAAAAACAGCAAACTTTTAAACAGCCATATGAGGGGAAAAAAGTTTAATAATAATAATAATAATAATAATAATTTTAGGCCATTTATTTTGGTTGATTCATCACAAAATTACAGAACGTAATAAGCAACAGGCACTTTTAAATTATGTCCAAAACTATAAATGTTATTTCTGCAGCAGTGATATATATTTTAGTAAATTTAGCTGCAAAGTAGTATTTATAGATAAAATAAAATAAAATAAAATAAAATAGATGGCCAATTTCCCCTGACTCAATACAGGGCCTGTTAAAATGTCTGCTTTGTAAAGTGTTTTTCTCACCTATAGAACCAAAACACCATCTCCCCTCAAAGTTTCAATTATTAATTAATGGCACTACTAGAAAAGAATCATTCTACTTGATTTGCTCTTATTCTCTATTTTATGTTCTGATACATGGCACATGTTGCTGTGATGGGCACCCAAACAGAGCTCTGGTGCTTACTGGCAGTAACATAGCTGGGCCTAAAGGTACAGGAGGCTGTGAAGCCCATCATCACAGAGCAAGCATGCACACCACACACAGTCAACTATGGGACCTGGTAGAAGGGGACAGGGGGTGCAGCAGCGTGAACCATATAGGCCAGGGGTCTTAAGGGGGAGAGGGGCATGTGGAGAACAGAGGAGGAGGGAATGGGGCGTGGCCTGTTGGTGACGAGTGGAGCTGCCGCCAATAGATCACAAACAACAGAGGGGGGAGAGGGCTGAGGAACAGAGGAAAGAAAAGGGAAATGAATGAAAGGAGCAGATTTGGAAGATGATATAAACACACATACACATGATATACCGTGTGGCTGATAAAACCAGCTGATATTTAGTTACACTGACTTTTTGGCACTGACTATGTACTCGTGCAGCTTATTATACCTGAAACTGTCTATTATAAGGAAAATGGTTACTCTGTGTAAATCTAAATGGTAAAACATAGTTTTACTAGTGTTTACAAACCGTTAAGCAGGAAATTAAGAAACGATCTGCCTCATTAGTTGGGGAAGCTCAGCAGATAACACCATTACCCGCCAGGGAGCCACCACCACATGTGGGAGACTGGGGTTCAAATCCCGGTCTGGGTGACTATGCTGTGCTATACCAATAAGTCCTTGGGCTAGACTCCTAACACTACGCTGGCCCACCTGTAATATGATTAACCTTGTAAGTCGCTCTGGATAAGAGCGTCGGCTAAATGTCGTAAATATGAATGTAAATTACAGCAATACAGGCTAAACATAAATACATAGCACAAAAGCCCCAAAGCCTCTTTCCTCTTTGTGCCATTGTGCAAAAGCTGGCAAAAAAAAATGGCAAAGTTTTATAAACCTTAAATTGAACTAAAATTAAAACAAAAGATAAAATATCATACGTTGAAACTAATAAATTTAATTTAAATTTTAAAATTTAAATTTAATGCTAGCAACAGCTGGTAAAAAATTTAACAACTAATCAGGTTAATTGGCAAAAAGTCAGTCACATGACTGAGTATTAAAAAGAGCCTTTCTAAATTAAAGATAGGGAGGAGTTCATCTCACTATAACAGACAGCCCTAAAAATAGTGGAACAATTCAAGATTGACAGTACTCAACTTAAAATAGGAAAGAACTGAGGGATTTCATCATCTATGGTACATAATCATATCAGTAAAAGACTCAAAGAATCTGGAGAAATCTCTGTACACAAGGGACAAGGTCAACGCTCAGAGACCAGCATACACCAGTCCAGCAATGTCCAAACGTCCGACACAACTGTGTTGAATAAAGGGAAGACAGTGGCTCCAAAGACTTCTACCCCCGCCCCCGCCACAATATACATGCGCTGAATATAGATGCTACACATTTACACTCATTTCAGAAGTTTCCATGTAAAATTATGGTTCTCATATTATATTATATTATATTATATTATATTATATTATATTATATTATATTATATTATATTATATTATAATTAATAATCAGTTTCAAAAACTGAATCTTCAAAAAGAAGAAATCTGACAGTTCAGAACTGACAATCCTATCAGTAACAAAGCACTACTGAACAAAAGCACTAGACTCTGTTTTTATTTTTACACAAACTGAATGACATCGGCCCATTTCAGTAATTAGAACTATTATCTCCTTAAAAAAATATCGGTCAGGCCTGTCTGGTCAGGCCCGTCCGACCACATCCGATTTAACTTTCCATGGAGAATTAATCTAATTTACTGTGTCACAGGACAAAGCCTACTTTTAGCAACCGTTGGGAATCACATGAGCATCAACAGAGAACATCTGTTCTGACTAAGTGAGGCACACAACCTCACCAAGGCTTCCAAAAAGGGCAACATCGATGCCGAAGTGACACCATCGTCCAAAAACAAAGAAAATCCGCTCACCCTGGCGTTTGTGGTGGCTGGGGTGTGATCAGCGCTGCCATTGACATTGGCATTGCGCTCTTTGCGAGTGTCCTCCATATCAGGCACAGCTGCAGAGCCTTTCTTCTTCTTCAGCTTCGCCAAGATAGAAGACTCTCGCTCAGGGAAAGGGGGCATCTCCTCCAGTACCGTCGCCTTTTAGGATTGCAAAGTATAAATGATATAACTTTTAATAAAAAATAAATGATATAACTTTTGTACAAAGTTATACTATTCTCGTTTCTGCTGAAACTTGACAGGCCACGTTTGCACTTCAGGGTAAAGTGGCTCATGTCTGCTTTACAGCCTGAATCTACAGCCTCTCCAAAATAATAAAACATTACTATTTTCATTTTTCAATATTTGTTCTTTTTAAAATCTTAAAGCCTGTGCATTCCTCTGCTCTCCTTCCAACAGAGTCAGCAGAGTAGTGCTGCGAAAACAATTATTTATCAGTTACATAACCAGGTAGGATTTAAAATAAAATAAAATAAAATAAAATAAAATAAAACAATAAAATAAAATAAAACAATAAAATAAAATAAAATAAAATAAACAATAAATAAAATAAAATGTTTAGTGCAAATTGCTGTGAAAACAATTATTCATCAGTTACATAACCAGGTAGGATTTAAAATAAAATAAAATAAAATAAAATAAAATAAAATAAAATAAAATAAAATAAAATAAACAATAAATAAAGTAAAATGTTTAGTGCAAATTGCTGTGAAAACTATTATTTATCAGTTACATAACCATGTAGGATTTAAAATAAAATAAAAAACATAAAAATAAAATAAAACAAAAAATATAAAATCTTCTTCATGACATGGCAGTTTAATGTGGTGTTACTATGAGGACCTGCTACAATGAGGAGGTACTATATCTGCAGTGGAAAGTAAAGCTGCTGGTACCAAAGTCGAATTTAAGTATAGCTGGGCTGTACCATGTGGTGGAACTGCAGCTACACAACAACTGCAAAGCTTCAAGAGAATCACTTTAAAATCACTTTAATAATAATAAAAACAAGTTCAAGTAAGTACCAGTATATCTGTGCTGGCGATGCAGCTGAGACGCAGGTACTCCACTGCTCGCTGCTGAAGCTCCACATCAGCGTTCCTCAGCTGACTGTCAGAGCGCAGAACTTCCTGTATGGTGCCTTTTACTTCAGGGAACAGGTTGATGAACTTAACGTAAGCTGAGAGGAGCAGCGCCCGAGTGGGAACCGAACACAGGTGGAATTTTGAGTGGAGCAGGTTAAACTGTATAAGTGGACTGAAAGAGAAAGGGAGAAAAAGAGAGAAACTGATTTTAAACAATCTCTCCATCAAAACAGTCAATCATAAACTCATATGAAGTATTATAAGCTGATATAGACTTTTCCCAGACACGGAGGCTGAGACTGCCATGACTTACAGTAGTATGGTAAAGTTTGAACACCACTGGTCAACAAAACATGGAATGAGACCTAGAGTGCCCAAACCTTTCCATTTGGCTACATTAGCCCTGCCCATTCACAAATAAGTCATATGGCATAAAGCTGCCTTCTGGATCTGGCTCAACACAGAGCTCATTTACATATATCAGTCTTAAAGATACAGTTAAAACAAATAAACACAGCCAAGTATCAGTTCAGGTCTGCAAATGCTAGCGATATCTGGGTGTTTAAGAAGTACCTAACTACCTGGAGCGTGGATCTCCTGCTATAAGGTTTCCAAATTCACCCAGGATGTACCCGCCCACCTTCACCAGGTTTTCATGGCAGGCTGGAGCCTGCAGAGCCTGTGGAAGAGAAGATGAGCAGATTAAGGTTAAACAGAATAGGAAGGTTGCTAATAAACTGTGCCTATTAAACAGTACTCTGCTTACAGCATGGCAGATCTATCAGTTACAAAGAGAGATAATACAACAGAAACGAATAGCACCACTTTCAACTGTGCCACAAAGCGTGTTTTGCAACCTTCGGGTTCAAACTGAGCAGCACTGTAGGCATATATGCATGTAGCAGCTTAGAGGCGTTTTGTTCCTCTGTAATGAGCTAGTGGAATGAAGTGTCTCATAGAGTCATTATAGACCCATTCAACGTGTGAAGGGCTGATGAGTTCAATCAGGTTTATTATCGCTGGGGAAAAAGCCAAACTGGAGAAGTCTGGCTCGCTAAAGCTACTGTAGCAGATCTGATCGTCATGTTAGGCTGTACGGAGCAAAAACGTATTATTACAATACCTGAGGATGTTTTCACAATGCACGATATGGAACAATTCATTTTCTAATTATTTTCTGATAGTATAAAATATTCTATCAAATGATTTTTATATAAGGTTTAATAGGCTGTGCTGCACTAAATCTAATTACATGGGACTAAATAGGCCAAATACTGCTACACAGTGCTTTGAAACACTGCAAACACATTATCTAACATGCTGCATTCTAAAATGTGTCACTTGGACTGATTACATAAACACAAAATCATGATATTATATAATAATATATAAAATAATTTAGCCTAAATGCAGTAGTTTCCCACAGTCGATAGAAAACACAGTCATATTATCCCACAACATACTAAATGTGAACTGGAGAATTTGAAACAAATAACTGTAGAGGGCTGAATGCATGCATGCACTGAGATATCACTGAACGTCTTACTACATAAAAGTTCAGACTTCTAACTTGATGCTCTGATATGTTTAGAGGACAGCAGAGGCGTAATGATAAGCTCAGCCCAAAATCCGAGATGATCTGATTGATGATACTGGAGCCACTATTTAATATGCACACCATTTAAATAAAGAGAATATTTGACTCTTAATGATCGAGCTGGGAGGCATGAGGAGCACTTGTGCTCATTGGTACTGATCGTTTACAGAAATAGGGAAGTGAAGTTGAATTACACAGCATCCCAGTTTCACACGGCTATATCACAATTTCACCATGCACTGTTACACCCTAGAGGGCAGTGCTGAGTAAGGTTTATGTGTTAGCTATGTAGCTAACTCTGAAGTTTTGTGGACCGAATGTTTATTCCTTTTTGCTTATATTTTTATCTCTCCTGAAGAACATGTAGCATAATTTAATTCTTTAACTGCAGACGTTTGTGTGTGCATGCAGTACAGATTCTCCTGTACAACCAGTGTTGGCTAGGTTAACATAGCTGTCAAGTAAGGTGGCTAATCAGTTAGGGTGCAGCGCAGCGGGGTACTGTTTGCATCTGCTGTGTTCACATTATAAGAATGTTTTTAAGGAAAAGAGACGTTCTAGTACCTGACTGTTTTTGCCTATGTTTCAAAAATTATACTTCGACAAGACTGAACCAAACTGTGATATTAACCTCCTCGCTCACGTAGTCTCCAGCAATGCGGATCAGGTTCAGGATGGTGTCCACATACCAGGTGTAGTCCACAGCGTACTTTTCTGCCAGAATGGCCACTTTCAAGACCTGATAAAGGGATGGACCAAAATAAAAATTTCATCATCTTTTACTTTTGCAATGTTTTGTTCATTTTGCACTTCACTTTTTTCACCATTGCATAAATTAAATATGCTATAAGTAGTTTTTTCTTGGTTTTCAAAGAATTAACTGGAGATTAACTATTCATTGAACATTTTTAACATCACAGTAGACATACCACCAAATCAAAATATGATTTTAACATACGAGCAATAACAACACTTCGGCCGATACGTTTACTGCATTCTCAAAGAGCGCCTCACCACATGCTGACTGCAGTTTTATCGCATAGTAGTAAAACCGGGGTTTGTGTTTCTTTATGGAGGACGCAGGCAAGTGAGTGAGTGTCTGTGTGCGTGTGTGCATGCCTGTGCTGAGAAGCCACTGTCTGTCTGCCTGGCTGTAGCAGCTCTGTTCTGGTCTGTACTCTGTCTGGAGCTCCATTTGGCTCTAATACTTGAGAGTAAAGCTGGGCGGTGTCAGCGTGGTAAGTGTGACTCAGTGTAAAAATAAGGGGTGTTAGCCTGCAGCAAGTGAGTAAAGTTTCATATCTACATCTGGGAAGCAGAAAACGACTATTAAAAATGTCATTATCCCGTATAAATTATTCAGTCTCGGGCCGAACATTGAAAGTGTTTTTTTGCGCCAAATAATTTCAGTTTCAGAACATACGGTGCATCCTTCATTAATACTGAATTTATGCCACACTTTTATGTTACGAGAATAACTGACTCGATTTTAAAACATTTCAATACAGATACAACAAAAAAAACTTAAGTACAGCAGCGAGTTACATTTACTGAGTTACTGTCCAACACTGGTTATATAAGGTCAAACTCCACCATAGTGCATTCAACCTGCTGCATCTGTAGTGTACAGTTCATAGCTACAAGCAATTCAGTTTATTTCTCTGTACTAAGAAAAGACAATATGTTAATTCTGTACAATTAGGAAGGCTTCCCGCTGGCTTTACAGAAGAGAGAGAGAGAGAGAGAGAGAGAAAGAGAGAGAGAGAGAGAGAGAGAGAGATTGTGAGAGAGTGAGTGAGTGAGAAAAAGAGAGTGAGAAGGAGAGAGACGGAGAAAGAGTGAGAGAGAGAAAGGGGTGAGAGAGAGAGTGAGAGAGAGAAAGAGAGAGAAAGAGAAAGACTAAGAGAGAGAGAGAGATTGTGAGAGAGTGAGTGAGACAGAGTGAGAAAAAGAGAGTGGGAAAGAGAGAGATAGAAAGGGGTGAGAGGGAGAGAAAGATTGAGAGAGAGAGAGAAAGAGAGAGAGAAAGAGAAAGACAGAGAGAGAGAGAGAAAGAAAGAGTAAGAGAGAGGGAGAGAGAGAAAGAGAGAGAGAGATATTGAGAGAAAGAGAGAGAGGGAGGAGAGATTGAGAGAGAGACAGATTGAGAGCAAGAAATAGAGAGAGAGAAAGGGGTGAGAGAGACAGATTGAGAGCAAGAAATAGAGAGACAGAAAGGGGTGAGAGAGTGAGAGAGAGAAAGAGAGAGAGAGAATGAGAGAGAGAGAAAGAGAGAGAGAAAGACTAAGAGAGAGAGAGAGAGAGAGAGAGAGATTGTGAGAGAGTGAGTGAGAGAGTGAGAAAAAGAGAGTGAGAAAGAGAGAGATAGAAAGGGGTGAGAGGGAGAGAAAGAGTGAGAGAGAGAGAGAGAAAGAGAGAAAGAGAAAGAGAGAGGGAGAGAGAGAGAAAGAGAGAGAGAGATATTGAGAGAAAGAGAGAGAGGGAGGAGAGATTGAGAGAGAGACAGATTGAGAGCAAGAAATAGAGAGAGAGAAAGGGGTGAGAGAGAGAGAGAGAAAGAGTGAGAAGGAGAATGAGAGAGAGAGAGAGAGAGAGAGAGAAAGGGGTGAGAGAGAGAGTAAGAGAGAGAAAGAGTGAGAAAGAGAATGAGAATGAGAGAGAGAGAGAGAGAAAGAGGGGGGTCTGGTGGAGAATATTAAAGAGACATGTGTATCCAGAAATGAGTTTGGTTTGCCATTAAAAGAATCTCTTACAGGACAATCATGACAGTTATCTTGTAATGCTGACAGAAACAATACCATGGCTAGACATGACCTCACTTTCTACCTCTATCAGCCACTAACGGACAAAAACCGATCTGTCTCAGCAGGTGGCAGTCAGATCAGATAATGTATAAGACGACAGCATGTCAGGAAAACGATCTTGTTATCTTGTTGCCACACTAAGTTGTTTTTTTGAGCAACGGAGAGTCATAGGAAGCTCTGTACAAACAGGCAACAACATAAATAGCTCTACTGTCTGCATATAGATCCATTTTAGCTGCGCTCTTAAGGATGCTGTGCAGGTATTCAAAAAGCAGTTGCTTTTTCACAGTTAGAGAACAGCAAGACAATCACCACAAAATAAATCCCCAGGGCATTTTAGCTATAACTGGTGTTCAGGACAGAATGTAACGCTGGGGGACAGTCTGTTTGTAATTCTAACCGTTTCTAATTCCAACCAGTCAGTATGCTTAGATTTAGAGCCAGCCACTGGCTGCATCTTCACACTGCTATAACTGTGCAGCCACAGGATTTTCAACACTCATGAGTGCATGTCATTCAGCACAATCAAACTGCACTGTTAATAAAATTATGAAACAAAAACTTCAACTTTGGCCCATTAATATGATTAAAAAAAATATATTAATATTATTAAAATTATTAAAAAAAAAACATTAAAGAGGAAAGCACACTGTCTGAAACTATGTAGGTTCCCTATCTAATTATTACATTCAGCTACTTTCTAGAGGCATTTACAGTGGTACAAACTAAAACTACAGCTAAATACACCATATTGCCAGAAGTATTCGTTCGTCACGCATATGCACTTGAGTGACAACCCATTCTTAATCCATAGGGTTATGATGTCAGCCCACCCTTTACAGCTATAACAGCTTCAACTCCTCTGGGAAGCCTTTCCACAAGGATTAGGAATGTGTTTATGGGAATTTTTGACCATTCTTCCAGAAGCACATTTGTGAGGTCAGACACTGATGTTGGACGAGAAGACCTGGCTCTCAGTATCCGCAATAATTCATCCCAAAAGTGTGCTGTCAGGTGGAGATCAGCAGAGCCAAGTTCTCCCACACCAGACTCACTCACCCATGTCTTTATGGAGCTTGCTTTGTGCACTGGTGTGCAGTCATGTTGGAAAATTGGCGATATATATATATATATAGTGTATGTTGTTATTAGTCATGTTATGTAGTATCCTGCAGCATCTATCCTGCAGCATCTATCCTGTAGTATCCTGTAGCATCTATCCTGTAGTATCCTGTAGCATCTATCCTGTAGTATCCTGTAGCATCTATCCTGTAGTATCCTGTAGCATCTATCCTGTAGTATCCTGTAGCATCTATCCTGTAGTATCCTGTAGCATCTATCCTGTAGCATCTATGCTGTAGTATCCTGTAGCATCTATCCTGTAGTATCCTGTAGCATCTATCCTGTAGTATCCCGTAGCATCTATCCTGTAGTATCCTGTAGCATCTATCCTGTAGTATCCCGTAGCATCTATCCTGTAGTATCCCGTAGCATCTATCCTGTAGTATCCTGTAGCATCTATCCTGTAGCATCAATCCTGTAGTATCCTGTAGCATCTATCCTGTAGCATCAATCCTGTAGTATCCTGTAGCATCTATCCTGTAGTATCCTGTAGCATCTGCTATATGCCTCTGCTCCACTGGTTTGACAGAATTCACAGTTTTATTTTACATCACTTTTCATTGCATATCACGTTCTCTCAATACAACACCAATAATGCATTATGCAAACACAACCAGACCAACATGTAACTCTTATCTTGTAAACAGCGCCTCTGTTTCGCTCAGCACAAAATAGATGGTAGAGGTAGATTACCTTGCTAACTGCAACTTCTAGCTTGTAGTCTACGCAAAACAAGTCTTTCCAGTTGTTTGAGTGAGCTACACTCTCCACTGTAAAATTTTTTTTATTACTGATGTTACCTGTCTTCCTTCCCTCAGTATTCACCAAACAAAAAGCAATACACCTCAAAACAGCTGTAGTTGTTAATGGCTGATGGTTACGTTTCATCAATTTGGTCAGAGTGTCCTTTAACACCCATACCACCCATTGCAGACACAGGTTATCAATTGTGAGCTCCAGAGATGAGCACTGTCATGTAGAATGAGACAATCTGGATTTTCATAATATGATATAAAACAGACTCTTATAGATGGTGCTGCTTCAGGACATTTGGAGCGGAGTGTGCACCGAGATCCATAGACTGAGTGTGGGAAAATGGCTCCAAAGCAGATGTTAATGATTGGCTAAAAGGAGTGACTCCATTTGGGCGTGCCAAAGACCATAGTGTGAAGTTAGAAGCTGAATCTGCAGGTGTTTGAGAAGTATACGGCCCCACGAGTCTACCAGCCTACAGGATACAGAGTACAGGAAATACTCCTCGGAATACATCCGAAAGTGATCCATGCCAAATGAAATGGCAGCTGTTATTGGTGCTAGTAAAGGTATTACTTTTAGGTACGTTTCAGTCACAGATGACTCATTTTTTAGTCTGGTCAGTTATAACATGAAACACGTCAGATGAACATGAAACAACAAAAACCAGGGCAAACAAGACTCTGAACAGTTGAGCAGCTGAAATGGACAATATTTCATTGTCAAAAGCACAGCAACCATCGTCTCAATTCCCAAACCACTGCATAGTGTTGTCCAAAGAATTACAAACGCAGTGTGTTTGTGCTATTTAAGGGCTTAAATGATTTATACATTACTGCATTCTGTTTTTATTCATATTCTGCACAGTGTCCCAACAGGGATATATAAATTTAACATGGCTTAACAATGGCTGTCATCTAAGGAACTGAAAGGATGGTAACCACAAACTTACGATTTCCTCTCTGATTGAGTAATCAGCTGTTTCTAGGTAACTGAGCATCTCTGCGACGATTTGTTTGGCATTGCTGCGGTCACACATGGCATACAGAAGGTCAACAGCACGCTGCCTCACGCTCACATCCCGCTCCGTCTGCATGGGGACACGCAGAAATGGATAGAGTTTAGATGCTTGGTTCAGTGTGCAGGAAATAAACACAGTACAAGTACATGCAGTAGGAATCAAAGCAGTAGGGCCTTAAGAGGACATGTTACTGTTATGTGCATTGAACAATAAACAACATTTATTATAGTATATTTCATACAGTAATAAGCAGCTGATTAAACGCCCCATTATAGCATTACCGTATTTAATTCACTCATTTTTGGTCATGTTCCAAACTAATATCTGATCTTTTATGATCGTTGACCTTATTATTATTGGACTAGTGCAGGTTTAACTATCCTGAATGGCATACAACCTACTCCACTGAAGTATGTGTACTCTGTGCACAGGAGGGTTGTGAATTTACCTGTGCCTGATAAGTTGAACCAGCAGAGGAAAAAATACCATGTACAGAAGACAGTGTTCCCCTGAACTGATGATGAGAAATGCTGATATATTCTATAACTAAAGAGCACATTCTGTGCTGGGAAAAGACGGATTTACCTTTAGAGCATTAATAACGGTGTCAATGTGTGTTTTGACGGCTTCGTGGGAGAATTCTGAGCTGGCGAGGGTGCACATACTCTCCAGAGCCAGGTAGCGCAGGTTAGTCTCTCTGTGCTGCAAGAACTGACCCAACTGATTACATGCACGGACCAGCAACGTCGGCTCACTGAAAAAGACAGAGAAACAACAATAATTTAAATAAAAACAATAAACATACTTCATTTTGATGGTTCCCCATGTTTGCATCTGCATGTAGTCCTGTGTCGAGCAGCTGTCTGTCGATGGTGCTGGCACTAACTTGATGACACATGGAGGAATCACTGCTCTGCAATTGTGGCTATGGGGTCAGTCAGCTACAGCGTTAAGGCCTGTCCTTACATTACATGCGCAGCCAAACGTGAACCTTTAATCATTCGCATCTCTCACAATGTCAAACCTCCCCAGCAAGTTCCACTCCTGTCGACTGATTCCTTACAGGTGCAGCTATTTGTGAAGCTATTCTTGGAGCAAACAGCTTCAAGATCGGCTGGTTCTGTGGAATCCATGGTTTCATGCTCTTTTGCCAGTTCCTTTAGAGATTGCCAAGCTGATAGTAACCCATTGTTTATTGTAATAACAGCAATACATGTTAAACTGGTAAACATTACCACCATAAATATGATCATGACTGAAAAAATTTAATCCAAAACCTGACCTTTCACATGGAGATGCCATGTAATAACTCTCATGCCTCAAAAGACACGATTTACACAGCCGCTGTATCTGCAGGATACTGGGTCGTCCCACACTCCACATTACAGCATACCGGGTCACCGACCCCACACTACAGCATACCGAGTTACCCACCCCACACTACAGCATACCGAGTTACCCACTCCACACTACAGCATACAGAGTCACCCACCCCACACTACAGCATACAGAGTCGCACACCCCACACTACAGCATACCGAGACGTCCACCTCACACTACAGCATACTGAGTTACCCACCCCATACTACAGCATACCGAGTTACCCACCCCACACTACAGCATACCGAGTCGCACACCCCACACTACAGCATACCGGGTCACCCACCCCACACTACAGCATACCGAGTCACCCACCCCACACTACAGCATACCGAGTCGCACACCCCACACTACAGCATACCAAATCGCACACACCACACTACAGCATACCGGGTCACCCACCCCACACTACAGCATACCGAGTTACCCACCCCACACTACAGCATACCGAGTCACCCACCCCACACTACAGCATACCGGGTCACCCACCCCACACTACAGCATACCGAGTTACCCACCCCACACTACAGCATACCGAGTCGCACACCCCACACTACAGCATACCGAGACACCCACCCCACACTACAGCATACCGAGTCACCCACCCCACACTACAGCTCACCGGGTTACCCACCCCACACTACAGCATAGTGAGTCACCCACCCCACACTACAGCATACTGAGTCGCACACACCACACTACAGCATACCGAGTCGCACACTCCACACTACAGCATACGAGGTCGCACACCCCACACTACAGCATACCGAGTCACCCACCACACACTACAGCATACTGAGTCGTCCACCTCACACTACAGCATACCAAGTCGTGTACCTCACACTACAGAACACAGAGTTGTCCACCTCACACAACACAATGCCGAGTCTATAACGCCGGATTATAGACACCCACTCGACTGGATAATCAGGGAAAATCATCATTTAAGATCAACCAGATATAGAAAGACTTCAAAATCTGCAAATCTGCCTCAAAATTGGCCTAATTATCTTGTAGTATGGGTCAGGCATAAGTCATAAAAAGAGCTTGTAAAAATGTAAAAAGAATTATGACTGTTTTGGTACATAAAATCACAAAAGCATCACATCTGGACAGCAATTAAATGCTAAAAAAGCAGCATGGGGCCATCTATAGTCTACGACAATTGCCTTATTGCTGAAACCTAAGTTAAACCTGTTTACAGGAAAAAGTGTTCGGTTTTAATACAATAAGAACTGCAGAGCTTAAAACCTGTCGTGGTGTATGATGAGACTGATGGCTTCAAACAGTACAGCATTCTTGGCGTTAGAGTGCTGAACTTTCTTGGACTTTGGAGGCTCTTGTGCTTTGTTCAGGATTGTCTCCAGGCATTCGGTTAGACGGCCTCGAATTGCAGCATCCTCTGAAACACACCAACACAAAAGCAAGGCATTAATGCTGAGCTTTAATATATCTAGAAACACTGTGCTTGTTAAAACCCCTACAAAGAGAGTAGTGACAAACCACTGAACAGTGTTTTTAATATTCAAGATAAAGCATATACATGTTTAAAGCCTACCATTAACACTAAATACAGTCATGGCTGAAAACAGGCTAGAAGAGGGAAGTTTGTGAGGCTTGACAAAGTTGTTGCTATAAAATTCCAGGTGCTTGATAACATGGTGGCTTTTATTGTTTTCCTCTGCAAGACAATGTGCTGTTATAGTCACATAGGAATTCACTACCCTTGATGTCCAGCAGGCAAGCTTTCATGCTTTACTCAGGCAAGGTTTCCCTGCTTTCCTGAGTCTTCAACTTCAAGCTTTACTTGTCTTTAGAGCTTGGGTCACTATAGCTGTGTCACTGAATGGTTTGAATGCCCTCAGCATGTAAGAAAAAAACAACTTCTGAGGTTAAACAGGTTTTGCACATGAAGTAGGTAATGGACTGGGTTATATTCCTAGCTGGTCAAAACTGGGCAGCCAGTGGCATGGGATGGATTATCGCAGGACACCATTAGGAACCTCTACAGCTCCATACCGAGACGTCTGGCATGTTGGGTTAGCAAACACTTCCATACTGCCATACTGAGACAGACTTCTGTATGTGTAGCTCAAGAAATATTGATCAAATCAGTCTAAATTTATCATCAGTTATTGATCCTGGTACCCTTTATCTTCCTTCCCAACAGCACCGCACTCCCACACCTCCTTCTGGTTGCAACTATCCCTTTGATGATGAGTGTATTCCATCCACAATGATGTACATCCATACAGTAAGTCCACCACTTATCACTTAGACCACTTAACATCAAGGGTTGAGGGGAGTGTGGGGGGGCTGTTGGGGGTGTCTGGGGTGCTGGACACTTTCCCAGAGTTCACTGAGAAGAAGGCAACAAAAATACCACACAAGTCATTTTGGTGAACTAGATGTGCACTAAACTGTCAATCTTTGCACGAAAATGCCTTGTAGTGGTACAGGATTGTCACCTGCTATAGAATTTGCATTGGCAATACTAACTGGAATTAAGTTATCTCTTGGATTTGTGTAGGGCTGGTTTGGTTGTAGGATTTGACTGTGAAAATTAGTCGAGTATATGTCTAAGGTTGTGGGACTTGTACACTGAATCACCTTACATGGATGTCACCAACAGAATCTCATCAGGAAGGTTGTAATCTGGGTCCAGAGGTGTAAGACAGTCTCACAGTACACACTAAACAACACTGTCATTGTTTAGAGGGCTGAATTGCATTTCGCAACTAAACCCTCAATGATTCTACTAAGAATTTGCCCACATCGTTAATTCAAGTACGTTTGACTTCTGCATCTCCTATAGCTGCAGAGGTGGTCGGGCAGCCTGCAGAGAGCTCAACACACGTTTTTGGTGAAGTAAAATGATTGTATGATCTCACTCAGCAGAGAGCGGCTATTGAATGACTCATTCTATTGAGTCTCCAGTGAAGTGTCTGTGATGAGGAGCTGTCTGCCTTTTTCTCCCCTCCAATGTAGCAGCCAGCATTGATTGGAAGAGCCAGGCACAATCAGGAGCCCATCCAAACACATAGCTCTTGAGCCAATAAACCTTTTGAGCCCATTAGCAATGTGGAACATTCTGTTTTATCATTAGTCCCTAATTAAGCAGTACTGATGGCAGTACTGAAAGTAGGCTCCAACATCATGTGGCCACGTGGGGCCTACGAGCATGGAAAACAGCTTTAAGGTGGTTCTTTAGGAAGAACTGTATAGGACATCAAAGCCTCAGTTCAGCCAAATTTACTCTTACGCCAGATGTAGTCGATCAGCCAAGACATGATGGGGTCTGAAGTTTGCTTCTTTAGTTTTACACGTAAGACGATGTATACACCTCGCTAATTAGCATTATGTCTCCACTGTGAGGAGCTGTTACAGGGTTCCTAACATGGAAAACCTAACATTCCTTCCTCATTTTAAGTAAGAGTTTAATGTAGCAGGCAAACACTGTTTCAAAAGTGCCAGTCACTAACTAGTCTACGGACCGTAGGAAAACTAATAGGCCTTAAAGACACAGTAACAAAAACAGTGCAAGATTCCTCTGCACGCACCTGATTGCTTAACTACCTGCTCCCATTGAATGACAGTTAAATTTAGTCCAGTGGCACGAAAAACATTGCAGTGGGAGTCATGTGGGTCTTAATTTATTAAAAATACTTCCAGTGGCATTACTGATATAAGAAATCGCAATTGGATATTTATTCAGTCAGCTTTAATGCTGGCTTTCAGTCATGTCTGAACAGGGGAGAAGATCTGGCAATATAAAAGCAATCTGGCAACCTTAAACCAAACGCCCCCTACCTGGTGGAGGATAACACTGCAGCAGACGAAGAAGCTTCACTGACAGCCATGGCGCAGCAACAAAGTAATACGTGTAGTCCTGCAGGTCCGTGGATGCTGAAGTGACAATCTGAGAAAGAGTAACGAAATAACAGAATAAGCTTTGAACTTACTTGATTTATATGACACCCAAAAATGCATTTACCATCCATTACACTATAACTATGAAGACTATAAATATTAAAACTTCACTACTACTCATATAAGACAACCCTTAAATTATGTGCAGACACAAAATTGGCACATCATTAACAATCAAAGGATTAGCTGAAATAACACAATAGATATTTGTTTATATTCGGCTCCAAGTCTCCAGCGTGTATCAATTAAGCCTGTCAAATGGCAGCTCATTAGTCTTTATTTTCTTTGTAGCCTGACCATTTTGCTTGGTAATGAGGACAAGATAAACACTACAAATTGGTCTTTTGGCAAAATCTGCATAAAGCAGAACAATCGCAAAGCTGCGTTTTGTTTTCAAATAATTATGCGTATCCATCAGATCCACTAAACCATCATCACTGCACTGATTTATCAGCACACTTTAACATATAAGCCTCTTCAGTTGTTGCGGTGTCACTACACATTCCATTTACATTACATTATCATTCAATGATGATATATCTGTAATTATTACAAGAGTAATGGCATAATTCATAAGAGTTGTGTTTAATTTCCCGTCTGTATGGCTTAAGTCTTGACCTCTGACTTCTGAGTCTGACGTTTTCTGTTCTCAAAAGTAATAAAAGGTAAAGAATTTTCTTTCGGCAAACCAATTACAATAAAATACTCAAAACTACAGTTAAACTACACTATAATGTATAGTTAAAAGCCGAGTTTCAAGAAATGGATTTACATAGCAGTGGCTATGATCACTATGCACAGTGACATGCATCGGCCGGACTGCTGTAAAGCACGCCGCCACCAAACTCTGAAGTAGTGGGAACACAGTAATTATAAATTATACACAACATTATAATTAGATGAACATGTGACATCTAACATCAACCGACCGTAGAGACAAATGACAAAACAAATGACAGAGACATCAATCACACAACAGAGAAGACAACATGTCTATTAAAGTTGGGTTTAAGCAAAGACTGAGTTTGACTGTGGAATCTGTCAGGGGAAAGAGTTTCAAAGGCGTGTGGGAAATTCTTGGTCACAACAGTCATGGAGATTAGAAGAATGAATAGTAAGTAGTCCAGCTGTAGAAGATCGGAGAGTGGGCATCTGAAATTCTGAATCTAAGCAGCTGAAAATGAAAGCATGAGCTGGCAAAGAGATGTTCGGATTGTAGCAATACTGCACAGGTGAAAGAAAGAGGTTTAAACAAGGCAGCGGGGATAGGAATTAAGTTTAGGTGTAGATTTAGAGATGACAATTATATTTCAGACCACAGAAGAAGACAATATGTCAATCTATTGAAGTATAGGGAGGCCAGTTATCAGTTATCAGGTCAGGACACATATCAGTGCACCAACTGCTTAACAAAGTCGAGATTTTAAAGGTGTACAATCTGTAGTACATATATAATGACTAACAAAGGTCCAAGAACTGAACGTTGTGAGACGTAACAGTGAAAATAGTGGAGCCGTTTCCAAAGAGAGTAACAAACTTTTTATGATCTATTAGATAAGAAGTGAAACAATTAAAAGCAGAACCAACTCAACACCCAACTCATGCAATCTATCTAACCACTATCTATCGGACTGCATAGTGACAACAGTAAATCGTAGGTGAGGAAGAGTGCTGTTTTGGAGCAGCAATTTTTCCAAGTTTGGCATCCTTAGTTCCAGTGAAGAGGAATGTTTACACAATTACATGCTTCCAACTTTGTGGCAGCACTTTCAAGAAGACCTGTTCCAGCATGACTGTGCCCCAGAGCGCCCTAAACACATGGTTTGATGAGTCTGGTATGGAGAAACCTCAGTGGTCTGCATAGAACCCTGACCTCATCCCCACTGAACACCTTTTGTATGAATCAGGAGGTTGATTATGAGCCAGGCCTTCTTGTCCAATTGTGGTGCCCAAGCTCACAACGCTCTTTGGTGCTGAATGGGAACATATTCTCACAGACATACTCCAAAACTTGTTGTTGTAAGACATCCCAGAAGAATGACGGCTATTACAGCCACAAGAGGGCAACTTCATGTTATAGGGAAGACCAATCAGTTCCATGAATGTGTTTTACAGATGTCTACATACTTTCGGCTACACATTGTATCTGCCTTTCTTCTCACAACCACAAACATGGTATGAATTGAAAGAGAATGGCTGGTGTGGTTATTTAAGGAGCATAGGCGAAGATCTTACCCTACTGAGTCTAGCCACAGCCAGAGAAACAGATGTCTTGAAGTCGTCTGGATTTTTCTGGGCCAGAGTGATGATGAGACTAGTTGCAGCAGTCACCACTCCCTGTAAGAGGCACATCAATCCCATTATTATTGTCTAAATATATAGTTGTGTCAAAAGTATTGAATGACTGTGTTTAAATTATTATCCTTATACAAGCTATTTTTTTTATATACAGCTCTGGAAATAAATAAGAAACCTCTCTAGTTTCTTCTTAAATCAGCATCTCCACATGTACAGCAGGTTCTTAGTGAGGAACCGAAGGTTGGGTTCTAGCTTTACTGGCAGATACAGTGAGCGTCTGGTTCATAAGAACAAAGTCAAGCAGCAAACACACAGGACAACACAGCTACAGACTGGTAGAGGGCCAAACCCACTCTCTACTGACCGTGATGAGCATCACCTCATTTCAATGTCCCTTAACCACCGTAAGATGACCTCGAGTGACCTACAGAGAGACTGGCGAGCGGTGGCTGGGGTGAAATGCACAGCGAGCATGGTTCTAAAAACAGGCTTCTGGAGGTCATTAGTGATTTTCTACATAAACAGATCTAATACAATATCTGATCTGGAGTTTGGGAGACATGCTTCCAGTAGTGTAGACAATCAAACAGAACTGAGGAATTCTGGTCCAACACAAACCCAGAACCTGTACTACTAGAGACATACTGATCATTTTCAGGTGGTCTCTTAAATTTTTCCAGAGCTGTACAAGCAGTTTTTGTTGATGATTATAGATCAAAGTGTGTCAGAAAGTGTAAGAAAACACATGAGCAAGTCTATTAGAGATTAAGGAACAGCTTGCCACGGTTTGAGGTGTATCCACGATAATTAAGGCATGTGGTTAGCACCATGTTGACTGGCAGGGTTTGGAATTCTATTACATGTTAGCTACATTAGTCTTGTAGCTCCAGGGCTACAAACCTTAGGCATCAAACATGCTTTTGGGGTGAGTGGAAGAAACTGTGTACGGTTATTTTAACTATTTAAGCTATTGCATTAAGCACTACAGTTGACCAGGCTTGACGCCTACCAGGTGCTGATCATTGAGAAGGTGAACGACACGTGAAGTCCACTCCCCCATGGGGATGAGGTCAGGAGACGTGCGGTTGAGTCGTAATAAACACAGAGCTGCACTCTGCTTCACACTGTCCATTGTGTCCCTGTAAAAAACAAAAAGTCTTTTATTCTCTGTGTATTTTCCAGTGCTATAAATTGCTAAACACAACCATTTCAATTTAAAACAGGTTAAATTTTTTCAGCTTAGAAAGTTGGGAGAAGATTTGCATGATGTAGGCTCAATACATAAGTATAAACAATTCAGTTCAGTAGATAAATGCTGCCGAAATCCAGAGCTGCTGCCTGCTCAGAACTGTGAGGGCATGTCAGAACGTAAAATGATTGACAGTCACATCTGCCAGGCACAGTCAACAACCCACAACAACATCAATTAATGTGGTTCAGCCCCACACATTTGAGACAGAGGCTTTGAAACATGCCCTGTTATAAGACCGGAACCTTCTCCGTCTCTCACCCTGCCACCAGGATGCGTGGTACATCTGCTGCGAAAGCCTCTGCCATCTCCCTGCTGCCCACGTTAGCGATGCAGTGCAGGGCAAGGTTCATGAAGGTGGGGTTTCTGCTGGACAGGTCGTTCTTTATGGCGTTATTGATCAGTCGGATCAGATCACTGTTACTGTTCACCAGCACTGAGATGAAAAGATAACCCTGAAAAACAACAGAAAACACTCAGGATGAAAAGAATGTCAGGCCAAACCTAACAATACAACAGGAACTAGGCGCAGAAGGTTGGGGAAGGGGGTGGGGGCTTTCGTGTGGTAAGTTAATTCAAATGTGTTTTCATGATATCTAGATTTATTTGCCATTAAGGAGATAATAAAAGAGATTTCATGACATAATTGGCATAATTAACTGATTTCTGACATTTTTATTATGTGGTACATTTTATCAATTAGATCACAGAGCAATAAAACCCTATATCATTCTGTAAATGAGAAAATGACAAAATTTGGAGACAAAAAATTAAATGTATTAATGACCACATCATAAACAGAGCGAATAAAACATTCAAATCAATGTCCCAAGTTATATAGTTATATAATATAGTATATTAGGAGTTTTGGAAGTCTGGATGGTTTGTTATGGTTCACTTCAGTCCACTTATATTGTTCAGCTCTTTGATTACTCTATTTATCCTCAACATCATCAGTAGATCCCTTACATCACCCACTTATAAAATAATAAGGTAAATAATAATTAGCAGAAGCTCTACACAGCCACTTCTAACTATCCAGTGCTTTGATTACAGCTGTAAATGAACAATCACAGTCACGCAAACAGTACTTACTATCTGTTTCTCTGTGTATTTGTTGGAACTGAGGAGGTTGACTGCCTCCATGTGGCCAAAGTCGATGTCGTGGCCCAACAGGAAAATGAAGAGCAGCTTACAGACATATTTCTTCTTACTGTAGCCATCCAGAGCTTTATCTCCTAAAACATAACACAGCAGGGAACATCTAATGTTAACACAGAGCACTCCCTAAATAAATGCTTCTCAAAACACTGAAAACTAATACGATCGGCTGGTCACATAACACAACAGCAGAATCATCATGAGCTCTCTGGAAATCAGAAAAGTTTATTTATTTAAATTGTATTTATTTTTTGGAGGTTTAATACAACATAGATTCAAGGATTTTCTAACATACTGCTAATCAAAGTCTGTAATCACAAGCTGCTTGACAAATTTTTACTCCTGCCAAGGAAATGTATCTTTAATCCTTGGATAAGAGAAATGCCCCCTTCTGTTAGGGATATATTTAGGATATTTCCTCATGAACAACATGCTGTAGTACTCCAGGGCAACGATTTGTTATTTATGAAAATATGGAGACCATTTATAGAACACTGGCTTCCTGAACTTATCAATACTTGATCCAGGGTAAAGTGGTACATAGGTTGCATGGGATGTGCAATGAAGGGACTCTGTCTATCTCTTAGTAAATTACAAGATATGGGAATATGTATGTATGCGAATATACCTATATATATATCGTCGCTGTCCAAAGAAAAACATGTATCTCTAAAATGGCAGCTTTACAGGAGAGGCCCAAAACCTCATTTCATTTTAATGGAAGTCAATGGAACCAGACGTCTTTCCAAGCCATTTTGGGCCATTTGTGTTGGTCCATTCGTCATGAGATTCTCACACAGTGTAAACAGCAGCTGGTGTGTTCAAATGATGTGTAAAAGTAAAAATAGAAATAATGGAGATACATGTTTTTCATTGGACAGCGACGATATGTATATTAGTATGTATGTTTGTATATATTTATTTATTTATTTATTTACTGTGAGGGTGGCCTTGGCTAGTTTTTTTTTTTAAAAGAGGAGGGAATGGTGTATATGTTTTTGTGCGTAGATGTGCTCACTGTTCACAGTACATCCTGCAATTTCTAAAAATGATGCTGTAATTCATTTTCAGTTATATAAAAGGTGATTTGGATGCAGACAAATCTATTCATTTGTTCTAAAACAACTGAGACATGTACAGAACGATGGACATTTTTGAACATTGAGAAAGTTCTCATTAAATTCATATCCAGGATTTTAAAAAAGTAGAGTAATTAAAAGTACATAAAATGAAAATATAATTATAGAGTGTTTTTGTTATTTAATTGTTTTGTTTTTTAATAACTTCTATGACCACAGTATTTCTAGTGTTATTATTTTACACCAACCAGTTTAATAAGTCGTGCTACCGAGTAACATAGGTGTGGTTGGTGTAGCTCAGTGGGTAACACCACTATTCAGGGTGCCACCTCTGCGTGTGGGAGACTGGGGTTCGAATCCCAGTCTGGGTGACTATGCTGAGCTACACCAATAAGAGTCCTTGGGCAAGACTCCTAACACTACATTGGCCCACCTGTAATCATTAACCTTGTAAGTCGCTCTGGATAAGAGCGTCAGCTAAATGCCATAAATGTAAAATGTAATGTAAATGTGTGGCCAACAGGAACATTTTAGCTGGACTTCCATTGTAAGGTTTTGCTAATGCTATGCACATTTGAAACCTGCAAAAAGTCAGTCAGTGCAAAACACGTTACTGTTATTACTGTAAAATGAAGTCTTTATAAGTATGGCATGGGTATTGTTGCACTGGATGTCATTAAAAGAATAGGTGCACAAACAGTTGCTCTCAAAAGGAATCGACTGACAGGAATGAAACGTGATGGGTTTGACATGGCCTGGCAAGTTTGGGCCTTATTGCTGTACCTGACTGTGAATGGAACTGAATGAAGCTGAACTAAAATGAGCTGAGCTGAGCAGTGAGTAAAGATTAAGCTGATGAAGATGAGTCAGCAGCAGCAGACAGGAAGCAGATACCGGCACTTTCTTCCCACGGGGAGCAAACAAGCAGATGCAACTATCACCGAATCTGACTCACACAACACTGTCTTACTGAGAACCGCAGGTCAACCAGAAAACATCCTGACTGGTGGAAAAAAAACACAGGAAAGAAGGACTTTGATTCTTCAGCTGGAGAAATCCGAGCCACTCTAATCCATCTTCAGAGTAACAAGATGAACTGTCAATTCTATAAACCTGAAAAGTTAATATTATTATTACTGTTATTATTTTTTTATGCATTTTTATATATATAAAATATATTGCAATATATATATTGCATGGATATTTGGTGTTTATGCAGGCTATGTTTCCTGCTTTTAAGCATGGTACACATATCCACATAATATTTAATATATAAAAAAGGATATAATATATAAAAAAAAAGATCAGTTTAATTTAATTTAATCCAATAAAACTTCTTAACTTCTATAAGGATCTATTTTATTCAGACACTGGCTTGGTATTAAAGGTTCACTCCAGGACTGCTGGTCCATAACAGTTCATTCATGAGATCATAATGATATTTGGAGTTCAGTCATTAAAATGTATGAAACCACCAGACTGCTCATTTATGAGCGTTTCTTTCTCCAAAAATGTGAGTCCATTAAAATTAGTCAAGTGGTTGTCTAGGCTTGCATTTCTCACACCTACAACTTAATAATAATTCATTAATTTTCATGTTATTACTCAATAATAAGCCTTAAGGTACAATCACCAAACTTACCTTTGAACTTAGAGCGAATGTTAGCCAGCTCTTTGTTTATCCTTTTGATTTCTGCTTCCTTACTTTTACCTGTAGGTACAGAACGAAGTGTGTAAGATATCCTTCTGTGTTAGTTATTGGATGCAACTATCAACCATTTTTTAAAAACCCCTTTTCCTCACTTTGTGAGACAACACTGAATCAAGCACAGACAGTTTGAGAGCTCTGGTAATTGCTAACCAGCATTAACAAAGTCCTGACATGTTTTTCAACTTTTGCACAGTTGATCGGGAATAACTGCAGGCACAAATGTATTTGCCAATCTTGACTTCCTCTTTCAGCTCCTTTTGTGACCATATCCACTCACAGAAGTTCCTCAATTCAGCAGACACTCATTTACTGCAGTACTGAGTTATATCTATTCAGGGATTCCTACAGTGAGGTTGTGGTTCTGGCGCTACCAGGGAAGCTAACTGCCAATGCTAATCGCGTTACACTGTTCCTCGTTTAGGCCGTTTGCTCCATTCACTGTAACTGACATCTAAATAAAAATATTCACACTATTTAATTCCACTTTCTCATCATTATTATGCTGTAAAGTTAACTTGGATCATAAATGTTTGTGCTTATGTATTGGCAGATATCGACACGGATCAACCTGTAATTGCCAGAGCTTTAGGGGTGTCAGAGCATTCCTATGTTTTTGTTGGGTCTTTTATGTCTTCGTTCCGGCTCAGAATCTCTTCTACACAACGTCTTCAACTTCTTACCTCTTCTAACAAATTAAAATTTAAAAATTGTTATTAAAATTAGTAGTCATTTGAGGGTGGGTGTGTCCAAAGCAGAAGCCATGCCCCCTCTGCAGCCACTGCACTGTGATGCCTTGTTTTGATCAGCAATACAGTTTTACACTTTAATGGAGTATTTAGGTGAATTTTAGAGCTGATGTTCGTAATAACCCTGATTAAAAGGATCTACAGAAGTAGTAAAGAAGTCTACAGAATTACTATACGAATAAACATTAAAGGTGGACAATTATTATAGTTCATTACAGACACTTTAAAAGCATTTTACACTACTACTATCCAGAACATTACAGCAGGTAAAAGTATTACAGATTGTCAAATAAATATTGTACAACATTTCAGAAATCAAACAGTTTGTTATACACTACATGTCCATGTTTTGTTTTCTGAAATGAAGGATATTATTAGATGTTAGATTGATGAATATAGAATCTTTTTTTTAAATGGCTCTATATATATATATATATATATATATATATATATATATATATATATATATATATATATATATATATATATCAAAAAGGGTTTTATGTTTTTTATCAAAACCATGCATGATTAAATGGTTCCTTGCATGGGTTGCAATGGTCTCCAGCTTGTTGAAGAATGTGATGTGTATAGAACCTTAAAAAAAGGTTCTATTTGGCACCTAAAAGGGTTCTGAGACAGTTAGAAGCTTGACATCATAACAACAGCACACAGGATTATTCAGTACAGACAACTGTTCTGTATAGAACCTTTAAAGAACCACTTTCAAGCTTAAAAGGTTCTTTGCATGGCAGGACTTTTTCTTGGATTGATGGTGAATGTGTTGTGTATGGTCCTAAATAGAACTTTGTTTTGGAAAATGGTTCCATAATAGTACCAAAAGGGTTCTTCATAAAAACAACAACAACAACAACAACAACAACAGAGTCATTTAAGGTGCTATATAGATTCATACACAGCGCCCTGTTTATCGATCTAAAGAAAGATTTTATCAAACAAAGAACCATCTAAGCATCCAAATGGTTCACCATATGGACCCATTATCGTAACTGAAGAGCCAACATTTTTAAGAGCGTAGATCTTCCTTGTCAGACACTGATCTGTGATAAGCACTGTGATGCAGGAAATGCTACTGAAGACCTGGTCTGGCTGAAAAGTTCACAACAAGTCTGATCAAGTCCATCTAGTCCAGTTATATCTAGATCATTTAGCCCAGATGGGATGATTTACTCCAGTTAGGATTATATAGTCTGGTTTTATGATCATTAACTCCACAGCAGCTGCTGAACAGACTCTGCTGTCTGTCAGTCTTTAACTTTAACCATTAACCACACCTACAGAGCCGCTACTCCTCTCACACTCACTCGCTGTCTCACAACAAACCCGCAGCAGAGCTCATTATTATAGAACTTCAGTAGCGTATATATGTCGCCATTAGCCGCATTCAGAGTATCAACATCCTGTTATACCTGGATAATAACTCTAACTTCATAACCTCTGAAGTTCTGAACTAGTTCGCCAGTTAGCATTAGCTTTAGCTTCGTTAGCTGGAGGAAGTTTACGGGGCTAACTGCCGTCCGCGGCCAAACCACTCACAGTTTCTAATGTCCGAGATGAAGACGGCCAGTCCCCGCATCCCGTCCCCTTTTGACACCGCCGGCATTTTGGTGGAAATCTGGAAGTTACAGTCCCAAACCGAAGCGAAGCGGCTAGTAGCCTAGCAGGGTTAGCGACGCTCTTCTTCCGCTACAATCCCGGTAGACACAACACGGTGGCGCGAGACTGCCCCCTACGGGCCGCGCCCCGAACATACACACGCACTAGTCTAGTCAAGACAAAATCAAAAATGTTTGAAGTTCCTCAATACAACTTCTATACATCTGAATGGAATGGCATTCACACACCAGCAGCACGATACACCGGACTACACAGAGCGCAGAAACACAGCAACGTGAAACAAAACATACAATGAGCACAACAGAGGACAATGGTTGTACTCGAAATTACATACTACATACTAAATCTACCTAAAAGTACTAAATTGTAAATCTGTAGTTTACTGGAGATCCCCCGGATGGTGTCCTACTCTATTCAGAGTGTCTAGTATACAGGTTGGGTTATCTTCATGGTGTACTGCATCCCATCATGCACTGCGGCCTCACCAGCTCTCAGCCTGCTTCAGCCAGAGAAAATGGCGGCGGGTAACACTAGGGAGAAAAACACAGCCAACTAGTCTAAATATGTGTGTTATGATGGTAGTGGGGTGTGTGTTCATCAGAATGAGCCTCAGGAAGTTAAAATATACAGGTCTGAAGATTAATAAAGATGAACTCCCTTTAGAGGATCAGTTTTAGAGTGAAGTAGCCGAGGGGAGCTAACAGCTAGGCTAACCGTATTTCAGGTGAACTGAGCAGCGTTAGCAGCAGCTAGCTCTAAACAGTGGATACAGTAATAACAGCTCTGAGGTAAATGTAGGTAAATGTGAGCCTCAGAAAGTAGTGATTAAAAGTAGTGGGGTTTTAGAGTGTTAGCTATCAGCGGTTAGCAGCAGCTAATGATACTCAGCTAACAGCTTAGGTAAATGTGGGTGTAGTGATTGTAGTGGGGTGTGTGTTCATCAGAATGAGCTTTAGAAAGTTAAAATATACAGGTCTGAAGATTGATAAAAGATGAACTTGTTTTAGAGGATCAGTTTTAGAGTGAAATAGCCGAGGGGAGCTAACAGCTAGGCTGACCGTATTTCAGGTGAACTGAGCAGCGTTAGCAGCAGCTAGCTCTAAACAGTGGATACAGTAATAACAGCTCTGAGGTAAATGTGAGGTACGTGGTCATGTGACTGTATAAGTATACTACACTGTACGTCAGAACTTGGTACTGTACTGTATACCGCACACGGGGGGCATGTACAGTGTGCAGTACAACACAGTTAACATCTGCTATGGAGCCATACATGGAACAAGACATTCCCTGCACTGTAGCACCTCTTCCCAATCTATAGATCCCGTCACTCACACCCCGCAGGTATTTATAGCCCGTCATCCTTGTGCAGAACCGTCTGCAGGAACCTGAAGTTACTACCACCAAAGTTGACAATTTTTTTGTCTGGGGTGTCTGAGGGTGAGCTTAAAGCAGTGGCATACATGCAGCAGTGTGCCACCTTTTCACGCCAACAGACTAATGTATCCATGATATCGGGGTTAGTCACCTCAGTAGACTAAATAACAGGTCACTTTAAAGACAATGAAGCCTAATAAAGAAAAATGTATGACTTATCGCGTCATTATTGCGTAATGCTGTCTAGGATGACAAAAGTGAGTGTCAGTTCGGCAATGAAAGCTGGGAAACTGATTACAGCTGAGGAAGTTTGTTATCAGCCATCTATACCAGTAGTGTGCCAAGTCAAATGTGAGAAGTGGTTCCATGATTAAAGAGAAACCAACGATTTCTCACAATTTATTTATAATTAAATATGTATATTCTATAAAATTAATTTAGATTTACACATATATTTATACCTGTTGTTCATTTCTTTTAGCTGTACATACAGTATATACACCCAGCATCCCGTGGGCAGCGTCCTGTGGGCAGCGTCCTGTGACCACAGATGAAGAACTAGAGGATGATCAACACTGCACTGTGTGTAGCAGCAAGGTGGACCAGCAAGGTAGGAGTGTCTAATAGAGTGGACAGTGAGTGGTATCTAAACCACTCACACCAGCACCACACACACTAACACACCACCACCACGTCAGTGTGACTGCAGTGCTGAGAATGATCCACCATCCACAAGATACCTGTTCTGTGGTGGTCCTGTCAGGGTCCTGACCATTAAAGGACAGAGTAATAAAGTATATAGAGAAAAAGATGAACCACGGTCTGGAACTGTGGGACTGGAGGTTAGGTAATGAACTGACAGTAATGACTTACGTGCCGTAGGGCAAGGCACCTAAGGGCTGCTCACTGCTCTGGGGAGATATGCTCACTGCCTCCTAGTGTGTGCATGTGGGTGTTTCGCTTCATGGATGGGTTCGATGCGAAAGACAAATTCCTCTGTGTGTAAACACCAATGGCACAAAATGGCCCTAAACTCTCTACCCAGAAAATGGCATCACCTAATGAAGGGTGTTCCAAGGCAAAAATAGTCCCCAAAGAAAACAAGGACATCAACCACTATTATACCATCATCCACACTCCATATAAAACCTCTAAAGAGACCTGTGTGGGTTCACTGGTGGTACTGGTGGTCAGTAAATAAAATGGCCAAATTTGTGTTGTAGACATCGCGGCTGCTGGTTTCTATCCCAGTCATTTACCCAAAGTCGTGCTATACCCTGCAGTTATTTGGCTTGGCCTCCATCTGAGTCAGCGCCGCTCCCTCTGCCTTTGCCACTCCCGTTTACCAAACAGCATGTAGCCCTTGGTACAATGGCCAGCACCTGGCTGATATCAGCTTCTCCTGATAGGCCGTGAGAAGGTGTTGGTCCGCAGTATCTGTTGGGCAGCAGTTCATAATCTTGGTCCTGGTGTTTCCCTGTACCACACACACCAGTATTTTTCTATATATATGTAGCACAGTTGACGTGACTGTCAGATTAACACTGTGGAAGTGCTTAATAAGCTATGTTGCGCTTTGCTGTGGGGCTGTTTTGTGGGGTAGTGGTGCAATTTATGTGGCACCATCTTAGGATGGAATTGTAGGTTTCTAATGGTGTCCTGCGATAATCCATCCCATGTAGCTGGAATATCCTTGTGTACCACATGTGACAAATGACAATAAATCATTCATCTTGGTGCTGATCACGGTGCCTCCACACACGTGATTCGTTGGTCGTCTCCACCAAGACAAAAGCGGGACTCGTCACTGAAGATGAAGTCCCTCCATGACAGTCTGGTACGACACCATTGCAGTCTTTGGTGATGTTGACGTGGTGTTAAGGACAGTCGTTGTAACGGTCGTTGTGTGCTGAGTGGTGCAGTCGTCTGCCAATGGTGCTGGCAGTAACAGGACGACTCATGGAGGACACCACTGCTCACTGAATGTCTGCAGTCATGGCTGTTGTGTTATTCAGGTACAGCGACCCAGGACTCAGGCCCTTAACACCACGTTAACATTGCCATAGACTGTCATGAGAGACTTAGAATGATGGAAGCGGGTCATCTTCAAGGACAAGTCCCGCTTTTGTTTTGGTGGGCCGACACCATACTGAGAGCCATTACTACTTACAGGAGAGTGCAAAAACCTGATTTAACGTTAATGTAAGTCAGTGTAAAAGTTCTTCTAAACAGTTTTGGACCATTTCTGTTAGTCCATTCAACATATTTTCACACAAAGACAGATACTGTGTCCGAATGATGCATAAAAGGAAAAAATAAAAAAAATAAAGATGCATGTTTTTCATTGGACAACAATGATGTCAGGTGCAAAGTACTGGGCGCGACGCCAGCAGAGCTAAGAGTCAATCGAGCTTTATTGAACAAACCGGAAGCTTTACACAACAGCAAAGGACGAGCCAGCAATGCAAAGGGGTAATACCTGGTCATGAGCGGTAGAGACAGGCGAGGGTCGAAAGCCAGGGAGACAAGCAGGAAGGCAGACTGAACCAGATGGAAGTTGTAATAAGTAGTCAGAGGGATGGAAATAGGGCCAAAAACCATCATGCCTAACAACAGACTAACAATAATAAAGGGAGAAGTCGAAAAGGCGAGTGGGGAACTAAACAGGGTCAAAACTAGAAGTCAAAAATAGAAAGACATGAACACTCAGAAATGCAACCGGGGTTGGCAAAAGTTCGGGAAGAGTGAAGCGGAGTGTGTGGTTTATAAACAGGTAGCTCAGCTGAATCCAATTAGTATTCGGAAGACTTTAGCTGCGTCCGAAACCGCCTACTACCATACTACTCAGTAGGCGAAAGCAGTAGGTGAGATTGTGTAGTGTGTCCAAATCCGCAGTAGTCATAAAACAATGGGCACACTGTGCTATCCCATGATTCCACTGTTCCAAGCTGACCTGGGCTCTGTACAAGTGTAAGTAATCTACAGCTAAAAACATATAAAGCCCATTTTGTTTATTTGACTGAATGGTGGGACTTGTACAGTGGTGGAGTGACATTGAAATGATGTGTGCAAGATGGCGGACGTAGTGCGTCCGAGGTTGCGTGGATACTAAATATTTGCATACTGAAAGAGCCTACTGCTTCACCGGTCAAGCAGTGCGCACTGGATCCAGTGTAGTACGCATTGACTAAATAGGCAATTTCGAACACAGCCCTACAGCGGGAGTGATTGGTAGACTGCAGACATGTGGTGTGATATAATTGGGTAGTGCACTTACATGACACATGATATGGTAAAATAATGGCATTCATGAACAGTTTTGCACCCTCTGTAGTTAAATCATTTTTAGGGAATCTAAAATTACTCAAATTAAATTTCTTTCTTTACATTCTTATAGAAGGTCAGGTTTGAATCTACTCTATGACTCCTAAATATTCCAATTAATGCATTTCTTTAAACTTATGTCAGTGCACAATTGCTTTCACAACTCATCAACTGTGAGTCAAGGCAGTGAAAAAAATTTATTTAGCCTTTTGCCATACCTTTTGCACAAGCCCCAATTTTACCATTATTTCAAATTCAGCACATAAAAAGGACCACTAGAAGTGCAATTAACACTAACATTAAACATCTTGTTTGACCAGGAACTCCCAACTGCATGTCACTGTATAGGGTGGGCAAATTTGCTAGTCTATGTTAGAAACGTGTGGTGGTTGCTAATAATCTAACTGTAATTCATCTGAAAGATTTGTTGTGCAAACGTAAGGATATAAATAGGTTCTAACTATTCATTTTCAGATATGTTATACCAGCAAGGTGTGTCTCTTGACGTAAACACACAGTGGTAATGTTCCACACACCTGGTGAGGTGGAGCAGGACGAAAAGGGAAGGAACATAAAGGAGTTTAATCCAGTCTTGTTACAAACATCAATGTTTTCACTATTTATTTCATTTGATAGTTTGTTTTATTTATTTGCATATGTCAATTGCATTCGAGCTCCAATCAGATAAACAAGATCATGCACATGAATGAAAGGGACGTATGTTTTCTAAATCAAGACTGTGGGACGCCGGACAGATTTGGGTTAAATCTTGCTGGCATGGTTTCGGAGAACTGAATGAGCCATTCCTGGTTTACCCCACCTAGATTAAGTGAATGGCAATCAGAACATTTAATTCACAATTTAATTCCTCTTATCGAGAAACGATGGCCCGCTACCAACAAGCCGGAGCTATGTTATATCGTGTTGTGTCAAAAATGTGGAGCATGTTTTCTAGACCTTTTAGTGGCTCCTTGGTACAGTATGAAAATCTGCTGAAGCATGGTGTGCGCACTGTTCATGCAAACTCCTGCAAAATAGCTAGCTAGCTAGCAAGTGGCATACAGGGGATACAATACTAGGTAAAAGTCATAGGCCATGTGTACCCAACAACATCCATTTAAATGGGTTGTGTTTAAACTTTGGACTGGTACTGTAAGTACTTTGTTGGCCAAAGTTGTTGAAACATTCCCTGCTAGCTGGGACAACAGCTACACATTCTTTCAGACCCATAGTCCTGAGATGTCTTTTCACAGTGGAAGGATGGAGCTTGCATTTCTTCTCTCTTGATTTTATTTTGGTGGTCATTCCGAGTGGTTGTTAGGAGTCCCATTTTCTATGTAGCTTTTAATCATTTAATCAAACAGCTAGCTAGCTTTTTCTTAGCCTTGGTGATATAATACTAGGTAAAAGGCCGCCCACCTTCATTTAATGCACTCAAAACAGCAATTCAGTTCAACTAATTCATTTTTTGGCAGCAAGAAACATGTTTAACAGACATTTACATAGACTCACCAACTTTACAGGAAACTTATTTTTAGTCTCTCAAAGAAATCTGCAGACAAACGTCCTGAAGTTTAGTCTTAGAAGTTGGTTAACATGAAAATTAACATTATATTAAAAACTTTGGTTTAAAACACGATTAGAAATTGTAGGTACTTTGTTGGCTAAAGTTGTGGGAAAGTTCCGTTAGCTGGCACGAAAGCTACACATCCTTACAGACCCATAGTGCTTGAGTTGTCTTCTCACAGTAGGATGGAGCTTGGTTTTCTCATCTATTTAATTTAGGTGGTCATTCTATTTAGCTTTTAATCATTTCTTTGAATGAGGAAACTCCTATCTTCTTTCCTTGTGTAATGTTTCATTAATATACATTTTAATATACCTGCTCTAAAATCATCTAAAAGTTCTATTTTTATTAGCTATCCTCATTTCAGCCATTGTGACACATTAATTAAAAGCAAATATGTAGGGTACACAGCTGAAGAAGTATTAATAGATCCTAAGATATAATAAATGTCACGTCTGTGAAGATGACACAGAGATTGGAACTGCACGTCCACTGTGAGAGAAATAAATAGAAAGTTCTGTTTGGTATCTGTCAATTGAATGCCGAGACATTGACTTGTGTGTGCCTGACAAATATTTGCGCAAGACATGCGTGTGTAAATACATATTCGCTGACGCCCAGCTTTGGCACGATGCCGTAATTACATCAGTTAATAAAGTAAAATTCAAGCAGGTGCATGCTAAATATCAGTCCATATATGGTCATCTTTATCTGTTTCCTCTGGCATACTCTCGATATTAGTCTGAGACACCCTTTTCAGTCCTGACACACCCTGACCTCACTTGACCTGACCATGGCCTAGGCAGTCAGCTTAAGATGTCCAGTGATTCAGAATATGTTCATAGACTTCCAGTTCAACCTTTACTCCAAATGCAGCTGATTTTCTTGGTGTCTGAAATTCACCCCCTTCTTGTTTTAGCCCTAGAGCTGCAAATTTAATCTAGCCAATTTCCAAATTTTGGCAAATGATGATGCCTGAATAGACTGTCTAAAATGTATTCCTTTATAATAGAATTTGATATAAGATTATTTATTTTCTAACATGAATATTCACTAAACCAAAAGAGGAACTAGAACATTTAAACTGTGCATAAAAAGATTACAAAAATTACACTCATCATGAAAAGAACAGCTGTGCCCAGAAAGAAGTGTGGGATTGTAGTGCTATTGGGAAGGAAGATAAAGATTATCAGGAGCAATAATTGATGATCAGTTTAGTCTGACATTGACTATATTTATTGAGCTACATACAGAAGTAGTATCTCTTAGTATGGCGTCAGGCAGCCATGGTTGCTAACGCTATAGGCCAGATGTCTCGGAATAAAGCTGTAAAGGTTCCTAATGGTGTTCTGTGATAATTCATCCCATGCAGCTTGAATGTCCTCACACAGTTCCTGCAGATGGTGCAGTATGGGTGGAGGTGGAGTGACACCAGGCCCTCTGGTTATGTGGCATGTGACAACAAACCGCTCATCTTGGTGCTGACCACGGTGCCTCCTTACACGGATTTGTTGGCCGCCTCTGTCAAGACAAAGCGGGACTCGTCACTGAAGATGACCCGCTGCCATTCTGAGTCACTCCATGACAGTCTGGCACGACACCATTGCAGTCTTTGGTGACGGTGACGTGGTGTTAAGGGCCGTCGTCGTAGCGGTGTGCGTGCATGTAGTCCTGTGTCATGCAGCCGTCTGCCAATGGTGCTGACACTAACAGCCTCATGGAGGACATCACTGCTTACTGAATGTCCACCATCGTGGCTGTTGGGTCAGTCATACAGCGATAAGACCCGTCCTTGCTTAAGTCAGACGTGCGGCTGAGCATGATTAGTTTGCATATCTCACAATGTCATAGCTAACCACCAAGTTTCATTCCTGTTTGTTAATCCTTTAATTAAATTTTTTTTATTTGTTAATAACATCAGAGGCAAAATAAAATGGCAGTGAAAGGAAAGAGGAAAGTGATTAGAGAGAGAAAGAAAAGAGAGTGAGAGAAGAAAGAGAATAGGAAGAGAGATAGAAGAGGGAGGAGAGAGAAAGAGAGAGAAAAAGGGAAAGAGAAGGAAAGATAGATTAAGAGAGAAAGAGGAGAGAGAGAGAGAGAGAGAGAGAGAGAGAGTTAATGAAATGTTCTGTACGTATGTAGGGTGGGCCCAGTGATGTCTCCAACACAAACACTGAGGAAGCTGGCGTGAGAGAAGAAGGTGACTAGTCACTGATTTTTATACCTCTATTTGTCATTTGTCACTCTGACAGGCCTACAACAGCACTCAGCGACAGCAACAGTGTTACTATGTGACTGTAACAATAACACATAGTTATAGTCAGTAACAGTAACCAGAGTCATTCTGTATAGTCTTTATTGGTTAGTGTTACAGATCCAACACTGTAACTCTGTTATAGGTCAATTCATCTTTTTATCATTTGTTATTCTTTCAGGTCTACAGTAACAGTAAAGGCTGAACTGGGACATCAGTCATAACACTTTCAGAATAGAGTTAATCTAATCTCCAGAATTATTAACTTTTTTTTTTGGTGTTTTTGACTAAATGTTAAAAGTAAGAGACTGACCTTCAGGACATATTATCTTCCCATCTGAGGCTGTCAAATCAGATACTATATGAGCATATTCTACCATAAACAGCCACAATAGGTTGATATAGGTTGAACCAGGTTGATGGTAAACACAAAGATCATATTTCCAGTTTAGTTAATAATAATGCAGTTAAAAATACAAGACATCATCGCCATCCAAAGGAAAACAAATATCTCCAAAATGGCAACTTTACAGGAGAGACCAAATTTCTATGGAACCATTTATGAAGGATATTTATATATATATATATTTACTCATTTTCTAACAAATTTTGGCAGCAAACATTTTGGGTAAAACTGGGTCCTTGGGTACCACAATTTCGTTCCACCCCATGTACCACATGTGATGTGAATGACAATAAAGTCTCCTTGAATCCTTAAATGGTCAGCCATAGTCATCCTGCAGAAAACAAGAAGATACTGCAAAATTGTGTATATCATAATAAAAATATTTTCTTTTATTATATAGCGTTCACAGAAACACAAGGCATAAATGTATTTTTGTTAAAATGGATACATTTTTTTTAGAGAAAAATATTTAATAAATTACAAAAAAATTATTTTAATATTAAATTATTTGAAAGTTCATTTGTTAGTCACATTCACCAACCGTTCCTAAGAAGAAATCCCACAGACACAGTTTTTACAATGGTTGTGAGATTCGTACTGGGGAGGAGCAGAATCTACACTAAACAGAATCTATTTTCTTTGGATCAAAATTGTGAAGAAACCTAGAGGACTTTCCACATAGGTATTGGTGGATGTGGCCCTTAGAATATATTAATATTATGAATATATGAATATATTTATAGAGGAGTCTAATGCTGGTGAGGTGGACACGTGAATTACACGTGTTTTGTGATCATATGTCATTTGCACTGATTTTGTATACTGTACGTAAGTTTTGCTCCATGCCTTTCAAATTTCAAACAAGCAATAGATACAGATGCATATACAGTATATTCTTTTAATGCTGCTTTACTTATTATTTACAGTATACTGCAATGGTTAGTACTTGTAGTCCAGGAGCTGGTGAACAGTAAGGATTTCATTGTACAGTATAAATGCTTGTTTCTCTGTGCATATAACTATAAACTCCTGAATCTTGAATTTTAATTTTAATCATTTTATTTTCATAAATAAACTACAGCCATATTGCTGCTTTTAAAAAAAGCAATGGTACATAAATTTCTATGGACTGTTAACAGAGTGTCATAAATAAAGCTTGGCTTGATTTGCCATTCAACAGATCAAAGAGACAGGTGTGTATCCTCTTGTAATACCAGAATGTTTCCCAAAGTTAGTATGCTTTCTTCAAGTTTATTCTGCTTTGGACGAACCTGAGCACAGTTCTCCAAGGCAGTAACTACACACCGTTAGCTTTCTGCTCATTGTCCTTTTTCCAACACCTGAAATTTAGTGCAGAGCGGCATGTAATCAAAAGCTCATCACTCTGTGGGAGCACCTGTAAGGACAGAACAGTGCCACGCTGTGGTCAGAATGAAGGCGTGGGGTGTGGAAGTCCTGGCGACCGTGTGTGCTCAGGTGTGTTTACTGATTGCTTAAAACATTAGGCCACAGGTGTATCTCAAGTAGCCACAAGATATTGATTGCAAATATGCCCCATTGTGTTCAGAAAAGTGGCATTTATAATATCAAATCATTTACATACCATGTGATTTACAGTCAAAATAACACTCATGATCAGATTAAACACGCCTTACATACACAAACTCAACAACTTTTTATTTACAGCTTTAATTAGTTATTAGATTTATGGGGGCCTGTACAACAGTTATACAAAATTATGTTTAAATTCTAAATGTTATTCTGCAAATGTGAAATGTGCAGTCGCCTCATATGTGCTATACAAACTCATTCATCATCAAAAGAATAGGAATCAACCAACGGGAATGAACCTTGGTGGGTAGGTTAGATACTGTGAGACATGCGAACGAATCAACTTTCTTGCTCCGTCACCCATGTGACATAAGCAAGGACAGGGCTTATCGCTGTACCTGACTGACCCAACAGCCATGGTTGAAGTCATTCAGCAAACAGTGATGCCTCCATGAGTCTCCATGAACCTCCATGTATGCAGACCATTACGATGACTGTCCTTAAATGCATGTCAACATCACCAAAAACTGGAATTGTGTCGTGCCAGACTGTCATGGATTGACTCCGAATGGCACCGGGTCATCTTCAGTTATGAGTCCTTCGAATCCGTGTGTGGTCAGCACCAAGATGAACATTGTTGTCACATGTCACACATACAGAAGGCCTGGTGTCACTCCACCTCCACCCCCACCGCACCATCTGCAGGAACTGTGTGAGAATATTCAAGCTGGATGGGATGGATTATCACAGAACACCATTAGGAACCTCTACAACTCCATGTCCAGATGTCTGGCATGCTGCGTTAGCAAATATGGCAGCCCGGTGCTGTACTGTGAGACAGACTTCTGTATAGCTCAATAATTATTGCCCATATCAGTCTAAATTTATCATCATTTATTGTTCCTGGTAACCTTTATCTTCCTTCCCAACAGCACTGCAATCTTACACTTCCTTCCGGGTGCAGCTATTCTTTTGATGACGAGTGTTATTGTGGCAGTGTGTGCGAGTGTGAATGTGTACACTACCAGTCAAAGGTTTAAAGCTCCAAAATTGACCTTTACAGCAGGATGAACCAGCTTTCCTAACCTGCAGTGGAGCTGATAGAACAAGGTTTATTCCTGAGCAGGTTTGGAGCGATTCTATTAGTCGGTCCATGAATATTCACTAAACTGAAAGGAGACTTAGAGCTTTAACACAGGGCAGAAAAAGAGATCAAAGTTTTACAGCACTTAAATATATATTAGAGGTGGAGATATGGAGGAGTATCATACTGTGTACATCAAGAGTAGATGTGGTGTATCAGGATATGGACTGGTTTAGACTCTCATCAGTTGGATCTGTTGAGTGTAAGCCTGTAGAGTCTTTAAGATCACCAGCTACATCCATTTAGTTGGGTGTCTGTAAACTTTTGAGTGGTAGTGTGTGTCTGTCCAGGGTTTCCTGCCTTCTGCCCAGTGAGCACTGTGATAGGCTCCAGCACCCCCTCAAAGGATACGCAGCTTAGAAGTTGAATGAATGAATAATTGTGGCAGAAAGTTTGGATATCCTACTAACTCAGGATTTGGCATTGGCAACCAGAATATGATGATATTTACTGCCATCCATTTTCCTGTCTACCTGTCTACTCCTAAGCATAACAGATTCAGGCCCATGCTTAACAGTAAGCAAGGTGTTCCTTGCATCAAATGCTGCTCCATTTCCCCCACAAACACACCTTTGAGTTTTTCTTTTTTGGTCCACAGTATGTTTCCCAAGTTGTTTGCTCCTGTGTCAGCTAAACCTCTGTGGCAGTCCTGTTGGATGGCATTGGTCTTCCAAATCTTGCCTTGGCAGTTTCTTGCAACTGGCATTACTTAATGGCATTCAGTGGCTGGACATTATAAGGCAATGCTAGGTAGCACCCTTTTCCTCACGAGATATAAATGATTCATGTGATATTGATGATTTATAATCACAATACAAAGCAGTAGTGTTGAGGTAGAGGCAGTAGTGTTGAGGTTGTGCAACAGCTTTTGTGTACATGTATGGGGAAGAGACTGTAGTGTATGAAACTGGGGAAGAACAGGAGTAACTATGGTCCAGCAGATGATATTACAGGTCAACTGTTTACAATAGGCAGTCTGTGAAAAAAGTTCATTTAGATCACGCAAAGTATGACAAAGTAATGAGCTGTAGTGTTTATTAGTAGCTGTGAGCAGGACGTCAACTGTCTACTTTATAGTAAACAAAAGGTGAGAAAATCTTAGGGGCCACATTTAGTCACTGTTCCCACAAGTCCAACAACACCATTTGTTTCCTCTCTAGAAAATTTGATTCCCCTAAACCTAAATTCTTTTTGTTCCTGCCTGGTAATGGCTGACATGTAGGCAATTACTTGGCCCTGCACTAAACAGCATCTCAACAGTCCTGGAGATCTGTTTGTGGACCATAGTGCAAGAGCTACTGCTGCTGGTGTCTGTTTCAAACCCTGTCTGTTGGTGTATCATGGATTTCCTGACAAACAGGTAACCTTTTATCAGACACCCAGACCCTCAGTACTGACTTGCTGCAATGAGCTGTAAAGATCCTGAAGTTTGCAGACAACACTATCATCTGAGGTTTTAGGTTTAGAGCCAACGCTTACCATCTTGTTTTATTACAGAGCTCTGAATTGTGTGTCATTCTGTGGTTGCTTTGTGTATTAGAAAACATGAATATCGTTTTTGAACATCACTGCTATCTGGCCTTCTGGCGATGTAGAAAATGTTCCCAACTGGATTCATCCTGTATACATACTGGTTTGTCCTGTTTTACCACAGAAAGTGACAGGATCCTCTGAATTATGATATTCTTAATGAGTCAAAATAGAAATATTGCTACGTCCAGGCTACTAGCGAGGGAACACTTCTGCACGCTGAATTAAACATCATCTAGAAGATGAACAATATCTTAAATAATTCGACTTTAAATGCACATTTCAACTTTACAATGACCCTGAATTCAGAGGATCCAGTGACTCGAAGCGGAACAATGACAAAAAGTGCCTTGTTGTGAACATTCATTTGTTAAATAATAGTTTATAAATAATAGTACTGTACATGTAATAAGCATATACAATAATAATAATTATAATAATTATCATTATTTTTGTTATAGTCAACAATAGTTAATAATATAGATAATAATAATAATTAATTTGTATTATATTATTATTATATAAATACTAATAACTCAGACTCTGAGTTCCAAATACAGGCATTATCCCGACTACAGGACGACCACATGAAGTTCAAAGGATCTGTGGCACATCCAGTTTAGGCTGTATGATGATTTTTTTATTTAGAATATTTAAAGAATATTTTGTCATTTGTAAATAATCTTATAATAAGCGCATATACTGGAAGAACACTTTCATGCATAAACTTGTGTAGCACTGCTTCCTGAAGCCTTCCCGCTGAAAAGACAGACAAGGCGCGTGTGCTGAATCTAGCGTGTAGAAGAGTATATCCTATAGAAAAGTCGGCCTGTCGTGTGGATTCTGATTAGAGTTCAGCTTGTGATGTAGCCTTTATGCTATTACTGTCAAAGTCTGTAAGAATAGCAGATCACTGCTGATTTCAGTGAATGTTATCAGGCCTGCAGGTGAGGCAGCTATAGACAGAGAAACTATTTGCTTTGTTAACTTTCTGTTTTCAGCTGCTGATACATGAACATGAAAAAAAAAAAAAGAGTTCTACATAAAGAGAGGCAGACTAGCTCCACTTTACTTTACAGACTAGCAATGCACCTTTCAAAACAACATATTACTCCAACGCAATTAGCTAAACACTGTGCAGCTAAAATATCATCACAGTCACATTGTGGATAGTCATACAGTTAAGGACAATGATTCTTCGTGCACAACTCCAAGGAATTTGGGCATTCCACCACCTACAGTCCATAGCATTATTGAAAGGATCTGGAGAGATATATACGCATAAAAGGCAAGACTGAAAATCAGTAACGAATGCGACTTTTGACCCTCACTGCTTTAAAATGGACATGCTTCTGTAATTAATGCAACTGGATGAACCGAATATTATGGAAAACATCAGTAACCAACATTTACTGCTACATCTACAAATGGAATCTAAGACTCTACTATGCAATAGTAGCTGTACATCAACATTATCTAAGGCACTAGACAAGACGCTGGCTTCAAAGTGCTCAAGCTCATCTGAAACGGACTAAAGCACAGTGGAAACATGTATTGTGGCCTGTTGAGTCTATGTTAATAATGGATATTGTGTTTCTGGCATGACAAATTTAAAACCCAACCTCTGTGATGGTGTGGAGGTGTTAGTGGGAAAGGCTGAACACTGAACCTTTGTGAGGGGCAAATAATGATCTGGAAGCATTAGCTGGCATCTATATGACATCTTTTACAGAGCGGTTCAGCAGCTGAAGTGTTATATCACGTGAGAATATGGAATATGTTGGACAATTACTCCATCAATCAAGGGGTGGTGTGGGGTTCTTCCTTCTTTCAGGCTCCTGCCCATGGAGGACTGAGGCATCAGTAGGATTCAAACTAAGCAAGCCAAGGAATTAGTTTTACATGGGGAAGTGGAGTAATAGTTTTAATACAGGACATTGGTAACACAGATCGTTACAACAACTGCCCTTAACACCACATCAACGTTGCCTAAGACTGCAATGGTGTCATGCCAAATCGTGTCATGGAGTGACTCAGAGTTGCAGCAGGGTTCCCGCTTTTGTTCTGGTGGAGACGGCCAACAAATTCGTGTGTGGAGGCAACATGGTCAGTACCGAAATGTTTTTTTGTGACACATCACACGTCCAAAAGACCTAGCGTCACTCCACCTCCACCCCATACCGCACCATCTATTCAAACTGCATGGAATGGATTATCACAGGACACCATTAGGAACCTCCACAACTCCATGCAGAGACGTCTGCTATGTTGCGTTAGCCTGACGGCATACTGGGAGACACTACTTCTTTATGTGTAGCTCAATAAATATTGTCCATATCAATCTAAATGTATCACCATTAATTTTATCTTCCTTCCCTGTAATGAATTGAGTATCACTCCTCTTTGAGCCCTATTGGGTTAGTTGTACTTGAAGAGGTCTGGTAATATAAATCGTACATGAGTTGATTGGCCGATTCGTATGGCATAAGAGATCTGTGTAATTTTCACATATTACCCCCAATATTCCAGATCAAAACACCATCACATTTGGACATTTACATCAGGATTATGCAAAAGGAGCCACACTTACTAACAACCACACACTGTGTAGCTAAATGTCAGTTAGAGTGGATACATTTTACTGACCAAATAACACTGCCCATCAGGAAAATGCACAGTCATGCGAGATCATTTTCATACTTCGTCCTTTCATTCATCATCTAACCTGTTTATATTCCTAGGCTGCAGCGAGTGCTGGAGCCTATTGCAGTGTGTAATGGGCAAAAGGAAAGAAGCCCCCAAACAGGTCGCCAGCCCATCACAAACAGACACACAGTAAAAACATTAAACGCACTCACACCTAGGGATCAATTTAGCATCTCCAGTTGACTTTATGTCTTTGGACTGTGAGAGGAAATCCAAACAGAACATGCAGACTCCACACAGAAAGGATCCTGGATGCCCATCTGGTGAATCGAACCCAGGCCTTTTCTCCTGTGAAGTGACAGTGACTGTCCATACGTAGCTAATAAAGGTTGTTCCAGTCTAAGGTAACCTGTACCTTTTACGTTTTTGCAAAGTGTAAATAAACCTGATTATTAATCAGTTTTTGTGTCATCATATACTGCTGTATAATCACAGTGGCACAATAGATGTGGCAGTATATTGTCACTGCTGATGTTTGCAGGCTTCAGCCTCGTACCTACAGTCGCAGCTCACTAGCACTAATGACCTACAGAATGGCATGCAAGTCACCGAAACGGAATGTAAAGGTGGATGAACTTGAACTGATTGCCATCTGTGCAGCGATAACGAATAGCGGGCCTGTGGACTGACTAACTGTCTGATTACCAGGAGGCAGAAAGTCATTAGATCAAAGTCCACCAATGCTTCAGCACCCTGTGGTCAGCAACATGAGAGATAGAATAAGCATTTTAGGCAAATTTGGTGATTCATCTTAGAACTAAATTCGCTGACTTAATGTTGTGTTTTAGGCTAATTTAGTGACTTATCTTTATGTTTTAGGGTAATTCAATGACTAATCTTTGTGTCTTTGTGATTTATCTTCATGCAATTTCAGCCAATCTTTCCATTTTTTCCATGCCATTCCAGCCAATCATTTAATGATTTATCTCTGCATTTTGGGCTACTTTAGTAAATTATCCTATTATATTAGGATACTTTAGTGATTTATTTTTGTGTTTAAAACAGATTTACTTATTCATACTAGAGTTTTTAAATAATTTAGTGATTTATTTTTGCCTTTAACCAGATTTAGTGATTGATCTTAGCATTTAGGGTAATTTAGTCATGTATTTATTTTTTCATTTAAGTTTCATTTCGTTTTGCTGTTGTGTTTTATGTTGATTTTGTGTTTTATCTTTGGAACTTTAGCCAATTTTGTGTTTCATCTACCTACAAAACAATAACTTGCACTTTACACTGTACAGATTTTTATCTTTTCATGTGGATGCTTGCCATATACAGTTCTATGAGACTTGTTTGTTTGGCTCAGCCTGAGACACAATATCAGCTGCACGTGTGGGCACATTTTCTACAGCACATGCTGCTTATACAGAGCAGTTCTTGGATTTTAGTCAGAAGGGAGATGAACTAAAGATTCTATGAGAACATAGAAGAATTGGTCCTGTGCATAAATGTGAATATTCCTGAATGCTTCTGAACATTGCTTATAGATTTAGCTTGAACTCATCAATATAAAAATAAATAAATAAGATTGACACTATTTATCTGGGTAGTATATGTTTTTTGTTAATGAAATACACTTCATAACAGAATAAACACATAAAAACAAACATTAATAACAAAAGTGTGTTACTAATGGGTTACTAGTTAATAATATGCTTCCGTTAACGCATTGATATATATATCCATCACAATTATATGAAATAAAGTTTGTTTAAGCTGATTTCAGTTTGGAAGTGGTAAACACTTCCTCCCTAGTGAAAAGCTTTCTATAGCTTCATATTTTCTCAGGTACCGTGAGTTTGGTCCTTGGTACTGTGCTTGAAATGCCTTCACGAGATCCTGTTTACTAATTAATTTGTTCATAAATCTTTGAAGTAGATCCTGAACCCTGACGCGGTCGATAAATGAGTCAAATTACTTTCAGGTGTGGCATTAAAATATGTAATTAGAACACACCTCAATGAGAACACCTGCAGATGAGAGCATGATATGAGTCAAAATCAAATATGGCAGCGTGTAGGACAGCAAAAACTTCATACAGAAGCCTGAGAAGAATTAGAAGCAGTATTTTACAGTAGTGCATATTATAAAACAACACAAATTGTATGAGTCAGTTTGAGCTCATGTAGGTGCAGTCAGGTGTTGTGCTTACTATATAAAAATCTATGTAATCAGAATGATTAAATCCCTTCTCAGTTACAAGTGGTCTGAACCAAACAAAAACACAAACCAGACATTCCTTCTGTAAACGGTGTATCAACATTTACATTTCATAAGGTGCCCTTATAGTTTACCTCAATATAGAATTACAATTCAACTTATTTACATATCTTTATAATGGGTTAACTCAACATGAGGAGACTAGAGGACACCCAAGTCTCCTATGTCACTTTTAAATTCAGTTTTCCTAAATAATTTTAAGTAAACCAGAATGGTTGTCGAAAAACTGCCAGTGGATGGGACCCTCAGATCCGAAGGCACCCAACTTATTCACAAACGCTCTTCATCAGATGAGAATGATGAGGCTAGATCGAATACTTCTGGATGTCCAGTTACTTGAAGATGATGAGCGGAAAAGGAGAATTTAAAGCAGCAAAACCAAAATAACAGTCAAAACCTGGAACCAAACAGCAGACAAGGAACTTGTAGAGAAGCATTATCCATTTGGTCACCTTAAGTATTTGCTAATGCTTTACTGTGGGCTTTGTCCTTTTGTTTTGGGTTGTTGCAGGACTTCAGTTAATGGTTATGGGATTGAAGTCGGGTTGCCAACATCGAATTGTAAATGACGTCATGAATAAAACTACTGGAGAAGGGAATTGCTAGCCTTCTTCTTCTATCCAACTTTAGAGAGGTCCTAGAGCACCCGAAACCTAGAGTGCTGTAACTCATGATGCCCCCTCTCCAGCCACACGTGACACGAGATGTAGTATACTGGATTCTGTGGTATATCTGATCTCCGTAGAACTGCTGGAACAAAGCCGAACTCCACAGGTCAGTAAACTGTGTTGTGACACTCTGAGGATGACATTGCTATCCCTTAGGAAAATGGACCTCTTCACCTGTTGTCTTGTCCAAGGTATCCATGCTGTAAGTGTCAATCACAGGATTAGCAACTAGTTGACATCAAGCTTAAAGCACCAACGATGAACAGTAAAGGCAACAGGTCTGTTAGTTAATGATTCCCCCATGTGCAACAATATTGTTATCCAACAGCATATTCTTCATCTTATTCTTAACTCTGGTAAACATTTTTCGTCCTCTTACTAGTCCTGCAATGTCCGGTCTGATCAAGAATGATGCGCTTGGCAGACACACACAGTTTCACATACACTATCTCAGACCAGAACAGATGAATGCACATTCATTTTTAGCCTAACCTAAACCCCAATGTTTCCTTTAACCTACACCTACCAAACTGCATGTACTCCAATTCATTTTTAGCGACACCTTAGCAGTCAGCTAGCAACACAAGCTTCAGCTTCACAATGCATTTTTCTAGTTGTCATCAGACTCGTGAAATGCCTATTGAAATGACTGAAATTAGTTTATGTAGGTGTCATGTAGCCTTAAGTAAGCTGCACTACAGTAGTGCTACCAAGTATTAATGGGTCCCTACTCAGGGGTGCATTTGCCAAAACCATAGCTGCTAGCAACATTAGCAACTTACATAGTTGAGGTGACATAGTTGTGTTTCAGGTGTTTCCTAAAACCATGGGGGGAATTATGGAGGGAACTATGTTGGTAACTTAGTACAAACCATCGTTAAGCAACACGGTTGTTTCCCAAAACCATAGTTCCACTAAATTATGGCTAACACTGGCACTGTTGTGTAATTGGAACTACAGCTGTAGATCTGTGGTTAGAAGCTTAGTTCCTGGTGATGTCACTGATGACACAGGACGCAGTAGAAGGAGGCACGTCAGCGAGCTAAAATATTTACATCAGTCTTCTGATATGAACATTTACACCGCAAATGCTGTAAACATGTAGTTTCTAATGTACGTTGATGTATTTCTGTGTTTATAATCGTTGTAACTCATGTGGGTTAGCTGTGTAACGTTAGCCTAGCCCTGGGACAAAAATGTTATCAAGCAAATATAAACATATAAGAGAGAACATAGAAAACATAATAGCCCTTTAATAAATCAGTTCTTAGTCACTAAGAGCTGTAGTTGCCATTATAAAAAAAGTTGCGTTTGGGTTTTAACCTCATGTCTGTTTGGGAAATTCTGATCTTCAACAGTTATATTCACATTATATTTACACGTTTGCCGTTCAAAGTTTTTCTGTTCTACAGAAAGACCTTATAACTGCATTGTTATTGCTAAAAGTTTAATTTTAAAGAAAAACTATTTTTAAAAGAAGTGTTGCGTTGCCTATTAATATTAGATTTATAATAACATTAACATATTTTTGTTATTATTTTTAATTATTTATATTTACTTTAAAATGGTTGGGTGGATTTAACTGTTGAAACTAATATTACAGTAAGTAGTGGTGATGGTAAGTTATATGATGTAGCTTAAATAATACATTAGTCATGTGATGTTAATTCTCATACTTTGGCAGTAAGGTACAAGGTTTGTAAGTTGTGGCACGTTTACTCTTGTGAAAGTCAGATGGCACACTTTTGGAGCTATAGTGGTTTAAACAAACCTGGTCCAAACTACTGTGGTACGAACAAAGCACGCCAGTTGTAGTTCAGATGTTAGTTAGTATAACGATGGCAAATGCACCCCAGACTGGATTGGACTACACAAAATATTTAAAATGACCATTATATTTTAAGTGCTGTACTGAAGCAAATTCAAGTGCTCTCAAATGGCTGACTATGTAGTCTCCCCATCATCAGAAGACTGTGAGTTCAAAACCCCAAACTGCTGCTACAGCCATACATGTAAGCCCCAGAGGACGACATTCATTGTGAGACTGTGATAGAAAGAATCTTAGCCACCTAAAACCATCAATCTTGGCGCAATGTTTGTGCATGTAAAAACTGAGGGTGGATCAATACCACTTCTCCATGTCCGAAATCAACGAGGATTCCACAACTTTTTATAAGATACTTCAGATACTAAAACTTAGTACTAGATATGTAGTTCACCTGACCAAGATGCAGAGCTAATACAGTGTAAGTCTGAGTTGGCTGAATTTGAGTGTCCTCGAGCTAATAAGAGCTCTGTAAATAAGATGACTTACAATCTTACACCTATTACAATGTAGAAAGTTGTACGGTCTTGTTGGAGGATCCATTCCATTGAATTGGGTGTATATTGGCACAACGAGCACTCGTTGATATGAAATATATACTTTATGTGGGATGGAGCAAAAGTACACGGGGAGGTTTTTTTTTTCATCTTGACTCACTACCTTTTAATGGCTTTGTGCAAATTTGCTGGCAACCAGATAAGAGAAACAAAAGGGAATGGCAGTGGGAGCGTTAGGTTAAGGGACATAATTGGCAATTAATCTTCTAACAGGTATACGCCTGCAAAAGCATGTTCATGTGTGCGCTATGAGTCAAAATATGATAAAACAATCAAGTAAACAGCCAAAAACGCCATGGGAACACAGTATGTGCCTAGTAAATTGTTAAGGAATGAAAAATATATAATAGTTTATTAGGTTAACAGAAATCAAGATATATTTTGATTATAAGCTAAAATGGTCAGGACCCAAAAGTGGGTCCAGACTGCCTTTCGCCACTGATGAAACTGACTCAGTTTGTATTAATTTTTATATAGTGGATGATTGTAAACCTCAGGATAACACAATTAACAAGAGAAAGGTTAATTAGTCTCAATTTTGACTAACACGGATTGGTTAGGACCTTTCAAATTAGTCTGTAAAGACAGTACGGTGTACAGAATAATAATAAATCAATAATAATAAAATTATTTTATTCATTTTTTTAGTTAGTGTAATTAGTATCAGTTTTAGACTAATTCGTTTTGCACCAATTCCCAACACTGGATTTATGAATTCGTACGTAGCCAATTAGAATGAAATCAGTGAGCTGCTGACATGTTGATAAAGAGCCAGGTTCGGCCCCTCCTTGGCCTTCACACAATAGAAGGTCTTATAAAGGCTAAAGCTCAGCTAAAAGCCACACTTAAGACTCCTGTGGGCCAACACAACGAGGACCCACAGGGCCACCATGGGGAATTACGGAGCGATTCCGACATGGGCGCTGAGATGGATGGTACTAGCGCTTGGAATAAGCACCACACAGTCAGGTATGGATAACGACCTTTTCTTTAATTAACCACTCTGGATCAACTGTTACTGACTACCCTAAGAATGCAGCTTACTCTCCGTGAATCTACATCTCCGTCCCGGTAGGGCTGAGTTGTTTGACCAATGTGGGGCCTTTAGAAAGACCTATGTCCTGTTCTTCCAGTTTTACTCCTTCTATTGTGAAAATCTCAAGCTGAACAGATGATTAATGAATAACAATAAGCACAGATGCAAAGCATTGGTGTTTTTCTCAGCTTATTAATTGTGTAACTTCAGTTTCTGAGCATCATGCTAACCTTCCCTTTGCTTTAACAGCAAATGGACCGGTCAACATTATTCCCCCGATGACAAAGATAACCATGACTTCAGGTAAGCATCAGTATCCTCAGGCAGACAACCGCAGTATAATCAAATTATAATCTTACTATGTAATCTTCTGATTATTGTCAATTCATAAAGATGGTTGAGAAACCACTTGTCTCACTTTAATTACATCTTAAATTGGACCAAACAAAATACTACTGAAATTTCACTGTATTTCATTTTTAAGAAAATAATTCTGGCAAGGTCATATAGCAAAATTCTTGGTTGTGGACATCTACAGTACCTTATTACAGACTTTAGTGTACAACCCCCAATGATGTGGTAATAACATTTACCTAAATTCTTTATTAGATGAAGGTTAAACATAGGTAACATGGAGCAATTGTTGCAGTGAGGACTCATGTTGTGCATTTAATTTGATTACTTTAAAGAACATTTAATCTTTTAAACTAGTTATTATGGTTGCGCATTGCATATAACTATACTGCATATAAACTATATTCGATTTTTTTCGTTTTCTCCCGTTTCATCGCTGACTAACTCGTCCCCCAGTTTTCAAGATATTGACTCCGTTCCAACTCCAATTGTCCGGTATAATATGCTGATGTGTGCTTGTATACAGCTTTTTGATCGGATGCACGGATTTCGAGTAGGAAGGAATTTTTTTCCATAGAGAATGAATAGGATCGAAAAACACGTGTCTATCTAGCCCACTTCCGCTTGACCTGGAGACACCAAATCGGATACACTGGCATTCAGTGATGGATTGACCTGCACTAATTTGCTTCTCCTTTTTATTCCGCATCCCTCGTTCCTCCCATAGAGTCCCAGTCATTTTTGAACCCACCTAAAGCCGGCTGTTTCCTTCGCCCGAGAGGCGCAAAACTTTATATGATTACTAAAGGGAGGTCCCCAAGCACTAACTGACAGTCACACTGAGTCGCACTCCTCTATCTGTCATTTATTCATCCCTCGTTCCTCCCATAGAGTCCCAGTCATTTTTGACCCAAACCAAGGCTTTTGTTTTGGTAATGCTTTTGTTCGACCGAGAGCCACTAAACTTTACTTACTCACTAAAGGCAGGCCCCCAGATGCTAATCCACAGTCATAGTGACCCGCACTCGTTTACTCATCCCTTGTTCCTCACTTAGCACACTGCGCAACCACGTTTCCTTCAGGAAATGCACTTGTCTAGTTTAAAGTTGTAACTGTATAATTAGTAGAGTTGAATAATCCATAGCAGATACTGAATAATTCATAGTAGATACTAAATAATTAATAATGGATACTGAATAATCCATAGTAGTTACTTAATAATTTATAGTAGATACTAAGTAATTCATAGCAGATACTGAATAATTCCTAGTAGATTCTGAATTTTTCATAGTAGATACTGAATAATCCATAGTATATACAGAAAAATTCCTAGTAGATACTGAATTTTCCATAGTAAATACTGAAAAATGTATAGTACACAGAAATAATTAATATTAGGTATAACACAGAAAATCTTAGTCTTAGTATTTGAATTATTCATAGCAGACACTGAATAATTCAGGGTAGGTGTTTAATAATTCATAGGTACTAAATATATAGTAGATAATAAATAATGTAGTAGGCACTAAATAACTCACAGAAAGTTACTTACTTATTAAAAGCAGACACTGAATAATTTTTAGTTAATAATTACTAGATACTAAGTAATTTATTGAAGACAATAAATAATAGTAGACCCAGATAAATTCTTAGCAGTTACTTGCAATTCAAAGTTACTGAAAACACAGAAGTAGAATAATTATTAAGGTTAATAATGGAATAACAAGCGGTTGCTTAATAACATAAGAATAGTTGGATTCTTTATTGATTATCTCTGGTTTTACTGATTGATAGGCGTGAGTCCTGCTCATAATGAACGAGTCTGCAGCACATGGGGGAACTACCACTTCAAAACCTTTGATGGAGACATCTTCCAGCTGCCCTCCACCTGCAACTACATCCTCACCTCACAGTGCGTGAGCAGCTATGAGGAGTTCAACATCCAGATGCGACGGCAGGTGGTGGCTGGTAATCCCACTATAGTCAAGATCACCATGAAGCTGGAAGGCACCGTGGTGGAGCTGACCAACAGCTTCGTCAGGGTGGACGACCAGGAGTGAGTACATTCGGGACCTTCACAGTCAGATTCTGTGGCCTGAAAAAGACTAATAATATCAATAGAGAACATGTATGAAGTATCAGTTTTGAATTGTTAGAATCTGCAACAAATCAGTTTCAGTCATATGGCTTATTAATGCTATAACAATTATTATATATAATTATACTGTTATACAAAGTTTTCCTGTAAATAAAGTACGAATATATATATATATATATATATATATATATATATATATATATATATATATATATATATATATATATATAAAGACCTCTGAATCACACCACAATAATTGAAAACAATAATTAAACTGAACTTGAGTTGAGATTTCATGATATTTTTAATTTGCCTTCTGAATCATCTTTACCTGCCTTTTCCATCAGGGTGACTCTGCCGTACAGTCATACTGGAATTTTCATTGAGAGAAACCCCTCCTACACCAAAGTTTCGGCCAAGCTGGGGCTCCTGGCCTTGTGGAATGGGCAGGATGCTTTCATGGTGAGTGGAAAACTAAGAACCAATTTGATAACAGGAGCCCTTTAAGGTGCTCATGTTTCATAGCAGCAACATGCTAATATATAATTTACTGTACTATATAAAGGATAAATACACACATCAAAAGTACATTTAGAAATGTGCAAAAGTGTTCTAGAAGGTTGGACTATAATTAGATTACAAAGTGTAAACAGGAGGGATCAAACTTTCATTTTTAGCCATAATCTACTGTACGATGAATAATTATATTGCATTAATCCAGGAAACAAAGCGCACCAGTCTGTCTCATGATCTAGCGATTTTCAAGTTCTGCTTTATTCTCGTTTTTTTAGGTCGAACTGGACAAGAAGTACAAAAATCAGACTTGTGGACTGTGTGGTGACTTTAACGGAGTCCAACTCTACAATGAGTTCATCAAAAACGGTTTGTACTGTGGTTCAGAAACCTCTTAAGATCCATTACTGTCACTTTTAAAAACATTCCTTCCTCCATTTACTAAGTATATAGTATAATTGACAGTCTCAGAATGATATGAATTGTAATGGAAAATGTTTTATATTAAAATCTAGGCATGCTCACATATAAAGAATTGCGATTCAAGAATATTTTCTATGTTAATGTTGTAGTTGTTAGCTTACACTGTTACTGTTCATGAACACCGTAATGCTACAACATACAGATATTACTGAACTGTACAGCAATATTATATGGTAATAAAGCTTTATAGGGTCAGTCAGATGCTCATAAAAACATATGCCCCCTCATTTCATGCAAATATCTGACTGCAAGTATATGGGTTGTGTAATAAAGGTGTTGAGATTTCTCCATCTGACTATGGCCACTTTGCCAAGCTGGATGACCCAACAGAGAGGTGCTCTGCATTACCCATCCCATCAGACAGCACATGCACCAAAATGGTAAGATCTGGTGTAATACTGGTATTATGTATTCATGTTTAAGTTTTACCAAAGTTACTTCATGCTGGAACAGGAAGACGACTAAAGAGAAGTTTAAACATACACCAGTGTATATCAGTATTATGCGGCCTGTAACGGGCTGTCACTTACACAGTGATACACTGAAAAAGCCACATTATTAAAAAATTAATAATTTTTAATTAAAAATTAAAAGAATGTCCATTTACATTTAGTTTGCACAGTTCACTTACGCAAGTCACTATATAGTTGCACTACTTACATTTTACATTTTCTAAAACTGAATTGTCTTACATGTTTATTGTGTTGTATTTACTTTAATTTTTTAATTTACTTAAATTAAGTCTAGCCCACTAAGGCTCTGGAGGTAGCAATATAACGCCACTCACAGGACAAAACCTCCTATCTCCATTTTTACCCATGATTTGTAAGGTCCAGATAGGCTTTACATTGTATTAAAATGTCGAAACCAACAGCTTAGCAGAAATGGCCCACATGCTGGCCAATTTATTAGAAGCAAGTATCTTGTAGCTACACACACTGGCCACTTTATCAGAAACAGTTACTCTTTAGGTATACTCACTATTTTTTTTAGAAAAGCCTACCTTGTAGCTACACACAGGCCATTTTATCAGAAACACTTTACCTTGTAGCTACATTCATATATATATATATATACACATAAACTCTTGTCTGCTCTCTGTAGACGTCAGTGTGTGAGCAGTTGCTCTGCGGACCATCCTTCACCAGCTGTAAGGACCTTGTGGCCCTCGACTTCTTCATCAAAGCCTGTGAAGCAGACATGTGCCAGTGCAGCCAAAACTCCAGCTCATTCTGCCTGTGCAGTACCATGTCAGAGTTCTCTCGCCAGTGTGTGCACGCTGGTGGAAAACCCGGCCAGTGGAGGACAGATCAGTTCTGCTGTAAGTTTAGTCTAAATAAGTCTAAACGCAGGTCATATCTCTTTCTAAGGAGCAATGCAGCACAGAAGTAAAAGACCATTGTCTAACAAAGTCTGTCTATATATCAGGAGTGTAAATCATTCTGCGGACCCAGGTGGTTAAAACTGTGGTGAAATGTCATGTTGACTCATTTCACTAAATCCTTTCCTAAGGAATCATAATGAATCGGAACTGGGGATCGCATCTGCTTTTTAAACCCCAGGGAATACTGTTCTATTGCACTGCTTTTAGTTTGAGCTGTATTGTTATCTTTACTTCACAGCTTTGAGTGACGTTAAGCCTCACTATTATAAATCAATGACTTCTGTTTTCCAGCTAAAACATGTCCTTACCCAAACATGGTGCACCAGGAGTGCGGGACGCCCTGCATCAACACCTGCTCCAACCCAGACAGAGCCCAGGTCTGTGAAGAACACTGCACTGATGGATGCTTCTGCCCAGCAGGTAACAGCTGCTCTTAAAACACATATAATAAAAATATATATATTTACATTCCCTCATCATTAATTAATATCTACATGGCACAGATATATGACTGGGTGTATTGAATTGCACTGTAGGTTACGTGCTTGATGACCTCACTGGTAAAGGCTGCATACTACAGAAACAGTGCTCCTGCACCCACAATGGAACCATCTATCAGCCTGGTCAATCCTTCACCAGCAACTGCAAAGAATGGTGAGAAGCTTTTTTGTGATCTCCTTCTTCTTCTAACACTCCTTGACTGACATCATTATGTTCATCTCTAATTCATCTTGTATATTTGCTCCTGTTTAGCACATGTACCTCTAACCAGTGGAGCTGTAAGGAGAAAGACTGTCCTGCAACCTGCTCTGTGGAAGGAGGCTCTCATGTCACCACGTTCGATGGGAAGACGTACTCCTTCCATGGTGACTGTACATACGTGTTTACCAAGGTCAGTTCCGCATCTCTGGACAGCGTGAATTAAATTTTTATTTAATTTTTAGTTTTATTTTAAGCACTGCACCTACAAACCTGACATATATTTCTCTGAATCCATCTGCCACTTGATTTCTAAATTGATTCTACGTAATGCTGACATTCGTGCAACTGAAAACGGTCGCTAATCAAACACATTCCTCTTTCTTTGGCTTGAATGGGTTTCTAGACACCCAGACTTCTTCCTGAACTCTGGAGACTATTAGGAATCTCGTTTGTGCAATAAAACCAGATGTGTATTCCCAGAATAAAGGCTCTGGTTCTGACTTTAAATGTATTTTGTTCACAACTTTGTCGTCAACTGCATACTGATGTTTCCTCTAACTTTCTTCCATTTCGCTTGATTTACTTGTGCTTTTTGGGCCTAGGCATTGTTCCCATCTTCATTATTACAGGAAAACAAATCTTATATAAAACAAAGATCTTTTATTTAACTAACTCATATTACCAAACTAGGATGTGGGTTTTCCTAAGAGCTTTCTGGTGGATTTGGTTTTAGATAAATCCCATCATTCTAAAGTAGGGCTTACCAGGTGTTAAGTGACCATTCTTGATGCAAAGATAAATACTTCTCTTGCATTCTAAACTTGCAGTTACCCATAAACATTTATGCGTATTGTCTTGGTCACAACAATTAGAGATATTCTTCTGCACTCATTTTGCATTGGTTCCAAGTTCTTCATAAGTATTTACACTTATTTTTGAAAGCTTTGTTTATCATTGGTCTGAGTTATTCTCAGTTTTAGACCACAAATACGGCTTTTGCTTGATTTCAGCTTTATAACTACTTATAGTCATACTACATATATATATATATATATATATATATATATATATATATATATATATATATATATATATACTTGACAGGAGTGTTTTGTCTGCACTTTCCACTCCATGCTGTCTTTCTTTAAGCTTCAATTGAAAGTTTCTGAAAATGTCTCGCAAATGTGTTACATTTCTGAACTGCCTTTAAAGAACAACACACTGAACAATACCTTGGATTCCTTTGCCTGGGTTTAAAACCCTCCACTGATGTTTTGAATCTCTCACTTCAGCTTATGTTCACATGCCCTGTCACTAAGCTAGTATGAAAATGGAACTAAGAACAATGTTTTCAAGTCTAGTAAAACTGACTATTGCTTTCCACAGCTGATAAATACTTAACCTTTGGATATGGGGCTTGCAGTGGGTAGTAGATTCTTGCAAAATATACACCTTATTTGTCATCTTTGTTGACAAATGACTGACATGGATCAAGTGTTAACTTATTTTATGAATTTGTTTTTTCCAGCAAACCACTGGCACAGAATTCATGGTTGTAGGAGACCTGGTCAAATGTGGCCTGACTGATACAGAGACGTGTCTGAAGGCAGTTACCCTGGCCCTATCTGGAGGGAGCACTGTAAGGAAATTTTTATGTCAATGTAGTTTATTAGAGATAAGGATCTACAATTCTGCAGAACCACACCAGTACAAAACATTAGCCATACAGATGACGTCATTTAAGACATGATCATTTGGATGAAATCAATTGTGTATTTCTGTATTTGTACTTATTTCTAAACCTTCAAAATACCCATGTCATATAGTGCTAAATATTGTGCTGAATAGGAGGCACACACACATGCACGTTAGCAAGTATGCCATTGTTTTAATCAGGCATACAGGAAGGTAACAATACAGCATACTGTATTACTGTATCGTGAATTGCATGTAATCTTCTGATTAGTATGTTAGCACAGGACTAAGGCTAGAGTTAGGTTTTGATTAATGTGTTAGCATTGGGCACATGTATATTCTTGTGGCTACAGCATTAGATTTGGGATACTATAAAGCACAGCTGTTGTTTCAGATGTAACACTTTCATAACGTGGTAATTGGAATGAACAGAAAGTGAACTGTTGCACCTTTTCATGCTAAATATGTCCACTGCATTCTAGGTGTTCAGGATCCACCCTGATGGAAAGCTCTTTGTCAACAGAATCTTTTCTCAGCTGCCTCTCTCTACAGGTAAGTAACTTTGAAAGTACAGCAAGTTTTCTGCAATAGAAAGTAGAAGTGCACTGGCCTGCTGGAGATAATCTCAGGAACTTTTAAAAGCTTGCTACCATTCTTAAACTATTCCTTTACAGTTAGCTTAATGAATATTATCTTGTTTTCGTAGCGGGTGTGAACATTTTCCGGCCAACCACATTCTACGTCATCGTGCAGACCTCTTTTGGACTTCAGATGGAGATCCAGCTTGTGCCAGTTATGCAGGTTTACATAACAGTGGATGTGACTCACAAGCAGAAATTACACGGTGTGTTCAAAAGATACATACATTAATACATATATTAATGTTTACATGTGTTCAGTACGGTAGACGTATACATCCAGTACCAGAGTTAATGTGTGTGCTCTCAATGTAAAGGTCTGTGTGGAACTTTCAATGACAAGCAAAGTGATGATTTCACCACCATGAGTGGCTCCATTGAGGGTACCGGTGTAGGGTTCGCCAACAGCTGGAGGACCAAAGCAAACTGCCCAGAAGTGAATAACTGCTTTGAGAACCCATGCAGTCTTAGTTTGGAAAATGGTACGTCTTAACGCGTTTCTTTTGGTTTGACTTCATTGACACTATGAAGTTGTGTGATTCTAAGGAGTACTATAATAAACACTATTATTATTCTTATTATTACCACAGAGAAATACGCTCAGAAGTGGTGCTCTCTGCTGACAGACCCTAATGGAGTGTTTGCTCCATGCCACAGTGAGATCAGCCCAGACCTTTTTAAAAAGGTATCTCATTGTGGACAGTCCTATCTACTATTTTTATTCATTTATTGTTTGGATACTATTTTTTAGTTATATTTAATTACCATTGTCCTGTCTCTATAAAAAATGTAAATATAATTGTTGATATGATATATTAGCCAATTTGATGTCCAACTAACCAATTTATCTGTCAAGATGTAATTTTAAACATTCTTTTCTAATTGTGTTTTTTGTTGTTGTTTGCTTGTTTCAATGGAACAGAACTGCATGTACGACTCCTGCAATTTTGAGAACAGTGAAAGTTTCATGTGTGCAGCACTTTCATCCTATGTGCATGCCTGTGCTGCCAAAGGGATTTTTCTCAGTGGCTGGAGACAAGATGTCTGTAGTAAGTGATTTCTTTGTGGTATTTTAGATTACACAAGGTAAATAATATGGATACCTCAGACAATGGGCAAATAACCTAAATAATGGCTGCTAGAAAAGCTCAATATAAGCTTAAAATAATGATTGAAATGATATCCAGGAATTCCGGAAATATTGATATTGAGGAATCTCTGTTTATTGGAAAACTGTTGTGTAAAAGCAACAGAGCACTACTACTGCACCAATGAGTGTTCTACTGCTTAATTGACTAATACATTAAGCATAAAATGTGTTTTTAACTTTATAACTGGGTGTAAACTGGGTCTTATTTGTTTACAGAGAAATACATCATCTGCCCCAGCACCATGGTCTACTCTTACGACGTTCAGAACAGCATCCAGTCATGTCGTTGCCACAGTGACCCAGACTTCACATGCGCTGTTACCTTTGAGCCTGTGGATGGATGCATTTGCCCACCTGGAACGTACCTTAATGAAGGTGGGAAGTGTGTCCCACCGTCTAAATGTTCTTGCTACTTCAAGGGGTCGGTGATTCCTCCTGGAGAAGTTATCACCAAGGATGGTGCCATGTGGTACGCCTAATTCAGCTTCTTTACAAAAACAAACACTTGATTTTTTCATTATTACAACACAAAGTCAAATACTGAACCCCTTCTTAAAGAATTCATCAACTTGTGTTTCAGCACCTGTAAGGACGGCCAACTCAGTTGCATCGGACATCCCAGTGACGGTCAATGTGAGTGCTCCTACAGTTTAATATTGATGATTAATTTTCGTTTTAGTTTAATTCGTAATATGGTCTTACTAGCAAAGGAGATCATTTTTTGTTCCCTATTGCTATACCATAGACAATGCACATAGAAGAACTGCCTTCTAGTGTTCCAAGAGACCTATATGTTTAATGAATTGTTAAACATTATTCTTACTTACAGTTGACTAAAATTGGGCCATATTAGTTTTATAATAAATACTGACATGACAAAAAGGTGGTAAACATTTATCTTATCATGACGTTGCTACAAGTATAATTTTAGACCCATATAGTCTAGACAAATAACATGTACCAACACAAATGTAACTACAGCGCTTGCACTACAATAGACAGGATTACAACGGACAAAAGGACTAGCATGTGGTCAAGTGAAACAGTTAATGGCATACAAAGTTGCTAGTAAGCCGGTCTAGTAGAAATACGTCATATATGTACAGATAAGATTTTCCTTTTCCCCAAATGTAGTTTATCAGTCAAGTCATGTTTGGTGTCTTAAGTTTGCGCTGAAACTACAAGGCTGATGTAGATAGTTTTGAAAGCTAATACCCAGCCAGCTACACCTGAAGTACCATACTCTTCAAACTGGGTTGTTAGGTAATTTCATTGCTTAAGTTGTTTCATAAACCATAAACATATACAAAAGTACAGCACATATCTAAAAGAGTAGCAACAGTGTCTTAAAGGCTGAATTTAATATGTGCTTAAGTCCAAGTTTACAGATACAGCATCATTACTCAATGACAATTGTAATCTTTTGCTCTCAGCTTGTTCCTCACCGATGGTGTTCTTCAACTGCACCAACTCTGTCCCAGGATCTACAGGCTCTGAGTGCCAGAAGGGCTGCAACAATCTAGACCTCACCTGTGTGAGTTTCTTGTGTGAAGATCATGTTTCATACATGAAGATGCTCATGCTGTGGCTTTAGATATGTGGCCTCCTGATGTTGCAGAAATTGAACTTTTGTATAACTTATGCATGCTAACCATAAACCATATCCCCAACAGATCAGTACAGAGTGCATCTCGGGCTGTGTTTGTCCCTCTGGACTCGTGTCTGATGGAAAAGGAGGCTGTATCAAAGAGGAACTGTGTCCTTGTGTCCACAACGGTGTTTTTCACCAACCTGGAGATTCCATCAAAGTTGACTGCAACACCTGGTACAAATTTTTTAACTGACATTTGTTCTATGTAAATGTAGCTATTGCCTAATTCCTGAACAGAAGGAACACCACTACACTTTAAAAAAGTGTATATTAGCTATATTATAATGAAATGTTAAAAAAAAAAAAAAAACATAATTAAAGATATACTCCGGCCACATTGAAAAATCATTGCTTTATCTGTATACATGCTAATCATCTCCTACAGCATAGATGCAGTAGTATCTATAGAGAGAGATTTTTCTCTTTAAAGATCATAAAAACCCCTTTATTATGATGTGTCTTAAAGGTGGAAGGAAACTCCAATTGTTTTAGGGTTGACACGTTTGGTTTCTGTTTTGTTTTTCTTTCCTGTAACTGGCTAATGAAAAAGAGGCCCAACGTTAACGGCTAAGAAACCAACACACTGGCTACACTTGGCTGTCAGGCTACCTTCATGACTAGCATTTTAGATGCTAGTTTTATGCTGAAATGGAATTTGTTTAAATGGAGCATAAAACACTGATGAATCAGTAAAATATTATCAACTTAGTCATTATGATGTACACTTCTTTATAGGTCAACAAACTTGTTGTAAAGGCAATCTTTCATGACATTAGACTGGCTCTGCATGTTCTAAATGGAAACAGATGATGCCCACCTGATCCTATTATAATATTTACACGATGCCAGCATACTTCATGTTTTTAATTCACATGTTAAAGTAGTAAAATTCCTAGGAGCTCACTCAGCTTGGAGAAAAATGTAGCTTTGGCCATTTTTGAACAATTAGTACGAGTTGTACTCTTGATTTACTATTTTACTATATTTACTCTTTATTTACTATTGATTTGTTATAAAAAATATTGTCCACATTTATTTCTATTTATTGTTAAAAATATTAGTCTGAAAATGTCTACCATTCGCCTCAGCCTTCCCCATTTCTGTTTACTTACTTGTCAATAAATGTGCTAGATCGTCCTCTAAGATTTACGCAGGAGGCGCAGTAAACCCCATGTTTAAAAAGGCATAATCTGGACACCCCTTAAGGAGCAGTTATAATCTATTACTAGTCAATAATTTTCATCTTGAAAATGTCTTGTCTCATCTGAATGCAGCACATGTAAGGACAGGAAGTGGCAGTGCACCACAGACTCATGCTATGGAACCTGCACAGCTTACGGTGATGGACATTACAGCACATTTGATGGGAAAAGATACACCTTTGATGGAGACTGTGAATACACCCTTATCAGAGTGAGTGAAGAGAAAAACCCATCTCCTACATGCCTTAAGTGGTTTCACTGAGACTAGGTGTGTCGTTTGCATTTACACTAATGAAGACAATGTTTGTTAATCAGCACTTTTAAACTTGGTTTGCTATTGTAAGAAATGTATCTCTGTCTATACACAGAAATGTTAAGCAGTTGCATATTCTTAACTGTTCCATGCTTGCAAGCTAAAGTCAAGCTGTGATTATAGAACAGATCAAATTAAGGAGCTTTTAAAGGAATTATTAAGAATTAATAAGAATAATTTACTCATTTTTAAGCCTATTGTTAATAATACAGTAATAATCACAGCCATCATTATGATGCAGTTCCGGGGAAAGCAGTTCTTTTGGTGTATGTAGATTGTGAAATGTTATTAGTTTTTGTTTTTACTTTTGTCTTAGTGAGATTTCATAAAGGCAATAGATTAAAACAATCAATTAATATACTATATATATAAAAAAGTAAATCTGTTCCTGCAGCCCATCCAGTCAAAGCTTTAATGATAATTTTTTGCTTATCGTATCATCACTGAGATAGATATTCAGGTTATTGAACCTAAATCTACATTGTAAAGCTATATATATGGTTTTAGTGCAGAGTAGAGTGGATAAAATCGGGCAGTTGTTTATTAATTTGCTTATTGTTCATGAAGTAAGAAAATGTTTGTAAATACAGTATATTCCTGTGTTTGACTTAGGATCACTGCGGTAACAGCAATGCCAGTGCCACCTTCCGAGTCATCACTGAAAACATTCCCTGCGGAACCACCGGCACCACATGCTCCAAGGCTATTAAGTTCTTCCTTGGGGTAAGGGCTTGGGGTACATTAATTGTACATAGGTTGTAAAATCATTGTTAGCAAACAAGTATTTAACACAATAACTTCCTACTTTCTTTCAGAAAAATGAGCTCATACTAACAGACGGAAGTTACCAAGTTGTGCAAAGGGACCTGGGAGAGGAAATTCCCTACCAGATTATGACTTTGGGAATCTACCTAGTGATTGAGACTAATAATGGCATAATTCTTATGTGGGATCGGAAGACAAGCATATTTATCAGGCTTAGTCCAAAATACAAGGTGAGCAAGTTTACATGTATAAAAGTTTGAAAGGCGACACCGACCGGATACCATGGATGGACGTTTTCTAAACTAATTTGGTAACTATTTTGATCTTTTGTAACAGGGTGCTGTTTGCGGCCTCTGTGGAAATTATGATGGCAATGCAAACAACGACTTCACTTTGAGAAACCTGGGAGTTGTGAACAATGCCCTGGAGTTTGGAAACAGCTGGAAAGATTCCTCCACCTGCCCTAATGCCAAAACTATCCAGAATCCCTGCTTCTTTAACCCCTACAGGGAATCCTGGGCTGAGAAACAGTGCAGCATCATCAACAGTGAGGTCTTTAAAGGCTGTCATTCCCAGGTAAGCTTACTTTAACTTCTTGAAGTTAGTTTATTCCATTTGTTGTTCTCTTTTTTAAGATAACAGAGGCCATTCTTTATGTTTTACATTTCTTTTTAAGGTGGATCCTACACCTTATTATGAGGCTTGTGTGTGGGACGCCTGTGCTTGTGATTCTGGTGGAGACTGCGAGTGCCTGTGCACTGCTATTGCAGCTTACGCAGAAGTCTGTAATGAGGTTGGAACCTGTGTTGAGTGGAGAACGCCCAGTCTCTGCCGTGAGTCTCTTACTTGAGAGTCTTTAAATACATCAGGCATCATGCACCCAGTTTTATTTAGAGCACCTGTTTAATGTACCCTGTATTAATAATTACTGCCTTAAAACATAGATAAGATTCTTAAGTACAGATAAACTGGTTCATCAATGCTCCACCAAGCTGTCAAGTCAAGTAAAAAAAAAATATATATATATATATATATACACACACACATATACATACAATCAATGTACAATATTGAATATAAAGGTAAGGTAAATTAAGCAGCCTGGCAGCCTGTCATTTGGACAAAAGTAATTTGATTAACCAAGGATAACTGATAAAGGCCTATCAGAGTAATAATGAGAAATCAATAAGAAACAGATCTATGACAATCAGTCACTGTTATCAATGAACAGTCACTGCTATACACTGTAGTGCACTGTCAAACTGCCTACATAATTAATCTGTTATATGTTATAATATTATATTTTAATAATATTTTAATATAATAATATTACATGTTACATGTTATAATAATTTTAAGGTTTTTAGGGATAATCATATAAAACCATACATTTAGGTTTTTGTATTACCTACACCATTTTTGTTTTTGTAGCCTACACCAATATTGCTGTAGGACGGCCACAACTATTTTTCTCTATCATACCTGCTCTATGAATAAATAGGTATATTAAGACAAGGTACTCTGTAAATGCAATAGAGAGAGACAAATACAGACAGAAATCTTCAGATACCAATGGGCCTGGCTAATCCACACAAAGTCTCATTAAAGTAATGGGTGCTTGAAGATTTAGGCCAGTTGTTTCTATGAGTGAACCATTTGTCCATGCTTCACCATAGACGCAACTGGCAGAAATCTTCAGGACCCAATGGGACCAGCTAAGCCACACAAAGTCTCACAAGTTTGATTCAGCAGGGTCATGGCATGCTTGCAATTTGAAGAAGGCTTATTAAATACCTTATGAATACCTCAGAGTTTACACTGAAGAAGTGCTAGCTGCAGTGCTACAGCTTGAAAAAAATGTAATGTGCTAAGTGACAGCAAATGGGAGCTTCTGGTTAGCGTCCCTCATAAGGGAACCAAGTACCCAATAAAAAGCCTAAATAAAGTTTCATTACTCTCAGAAACAACAGCCTTCAAAAGGTAACAGCTTGAATGCGCATGACACTGCTTGAGAAATATAGTCCTTTAAAAAAGCCTGCATGAGGTTTACTTATGGTTCTTCTTGCAGCAATGTTTTGTGATTACTACAACCCTGTTGGTGAGTGTGAGTGGCACTATAAACCCTGTGGTGCCTCCTGTGTGAAGACCTGCAGGAACCCCTCTGGGAAATGTTCCAGTCAGATACCACCACTGGAAGGTATACATATCATTTTAAAACAAAGTAACAAATAAACAAAATGAATATGAACACTTATAAAATAGTGTTAGCCAGTTACAAATTACTACATTTATTTATTTATCATTATCTACACTATACAAGAACTAATTTCCTTTTAAGTCAGTTATTTATATGAACAAAATGTTTGCAGCATCACGGATTCCAATGCAATGTGTGGCTGGGAAATTATTTTACATCCATATTTCAGTGTGTCCAGTTTTTGCTGCATATATAATGATATACATAACAACCATCAGAGAAAACAACAAATTCTAATTGTTGATGTAATTTCATACAGCATAAGATTCAGTATGTGTTAGAAAAAAGTATATGCAAGTAAAAAAATAATGACTTACAGCCAAATTCAGTTAATGTTTGCCTTTTTAGGTTGTTATCCAAACTGTCCTGCTGATGAGCCGTACCTTGACGAGCACACCATGAAATGTGTGAAGAGCGAAAGCTGCGGCTGCTACGATAAACAAGGGACGCATTACAGCAATGGAGAAAAAGTTCCCACCACAGAAAACTGTCAGACATGGTATGCTTGCAGTTGACGCCTCTACAAGATTATTAATTAATTTAATGTGGTTAAAACTTAGTGATTTTCTTATGTCTGTTCTTGTAAAGCTCTTGCCATTCTATGACAATCAACTGCTCAAGAGATGTCAATGGTAAGAAGAGATGTTCTACTCCTTAGTGAAAACAAATATCTTCTAAGATTAAAAAGTAGAAGAGTTAATTGTTTTCCTCTCTGACCTTGCAGCGTGTACCTGCACATATGATGGAAAGATATATCAATATGGAAACACCATCTACAATACCACCGATGGGCTTGGCCACTGCATGACAGCTGTCTGTGGAGAAAATGGAAACATTGAGCGGAGACTGTTTCCGTGCCCTACACCAACACCACCAACAACAACAACAACAACAACAACAACAACAACAACACCTACACCTACACCTACACCAACTGTCTTTAACTTCACCACAACAGGTTAGTGCTGTTTAAAAGTTCTTCTAAGGAAGACAAGAATGTCTACTATGCTCTTACAAAATGGGGTTTTGTAACATACGTAAACATGTTACTATATCAAACAAAGACAACACAGGAGAGGCATGGGTAGTAATATCAGTACAGCAGTACTATTATTCCCACAGTCTATGTCTGACTCCATGTTGAAGCTCTTCTGGGCCTTCCCTATATGTAAAAGAATTTCTTGTCACCAAAATTCATGTTTTCTGATGCTCGCCATGTTATAGTGGTGTTATAATAAAAGGATGTAACGGGTAGACAATTAACAGAGTGATCTGGAGACATACGAACCAAATAAGAAATTCTGGCCATGCAAAGGCACTGTTTGAGCATTTTTTAATTATAAAGCCCAAGTCCACTATTTCTATTCTGACCTTTTACTCTCAATGAATTCACTACTGTACCATAGGTTTAAATGAAATAGTGATGTAATGTTAGTAGATTAGAGGAATGTAGTTGAGTACTCCATTATTTATAACTTGGAAGTGTTAATGAAAGTGAACAGCCCCTTATTACTACCTTGCCGTGTTCTAAATCTAATGGTCACATATAATGATCAGCAGTGTGGTGTAGTTTGAGATGACTAGTTATTACTAACATGAATTGTGAACCCAAAGCTGCATAACTAAAACAAATAGCTAGCAACATAAATGCCTACCTTCAAATATTATTGTTAATGTTTACATTGAACAGTCTACATGTACTTTGTTACCAAACATTATGGTAATGTCACTTTTCCCACCCTCAAAGCTTGGATCAAAATAATGACTCCCCACTCTATATACATCTGAGCAACCTAGTGATCAAAAGCATGTTTAAACTGTAGATTACATGTACAGTAACAACACTAGTTTATCAGTTAAAGATGTCTTAAACAGTTACATTTCATTTACAAGCATGCAAAGTCCTTGTCTGAGGTACAGTCTTAGACCCTGCTACCACAAACATAACAAACAATAGATGTTTCTGAACGCTCAGAAACATTATTAATTCTGTCAGTTTACTATTAATACCAAGTTGAATAATAATAGTAAAACTGAAATTCAGTTGCAGTGTGTTGAGACATTTATGTCTTTGCTAATCTTTAATATTGACAAAAGGGTAGTCTTTTGCATCTGTTTGTTAAGTAATATGACTGAAACAATTTGAATCAAGTTAGAGCATGTGATAAATAATGTGGCTTGTATGAATGTGTTTAATCACACACAAATTATGTACATTGCAAATACTTTTTATTTCAGAGACAACATCTACACCCTATATATACTCAACATTCACTACTCCATGTCAGCAATCGTGTGCATGGTCAGAATGGTTTGATGCAACTTTCCCCACCCCTGGTCCCAATGGAGGTGACTCTGAGACTTTCAAGAATATCAGAGCAGCTGGCCATAAAATCTGCAAAGAACCAAGCAAAATTGAGTGTCGAGCTGAAAAGTATCCAAATAAGAACATAAGTGAAATAGGGCAGGTTGTGGTGTGTAATGTCAAAGATGGTTTGGTATGTAAGAACAACGACCAGTCAGGCCCTTTCCCATTATGTTTGAACTACCAAATACGAGTTTATTGCTGTGATGACTGCATAACAACAACAACTCCAACAACCACAACTGTTACCACAACACAGACTCCACCACATTGTGAAGTCTGTTCTTGGACCCCATGGATGAATGTGGATTATCCTGAATATGGGCCGAATGGAGGTGACAATGAAACCATCAAAAATGTTATAAAATCCGGACGCTATAAAGTATGTGAAAAACCAGTGGAGGTCAAGTGTCAAGCTGTTCGCTACCCTGGTGTTCCATTATCAGAGTTACACCAAAATGTTACATGCAATGATTCAGGTTTAATTTGTGAAAACAAATATCAAACTCTCATATGTCTTGACTATGAGGTAAAGGCAAAATGTTGCAGGAGTGTTGAATGTAGCACAACCTCCACAACAACCACTAAACCAAAAACACCGCCAACAACAACACCAACACCAACAACCACCCCTACAACAACAACAACAACCGAAACCAAAACACCTACAACAACAACACCAACAACCACTCAAACAACAACCAGCACACCATGCCCACCCAAATGTAGTTGGTCAGGCTGGATGGACTTCGGCCCTCCTACAACAGGTGCTAATGGGGGAGAAATTGTACCAATACAAAGAATAACAGACACTCATCCTAGTATCTGCAGAGTGCCAAGTAAAGTGGAATGCAGAGCCAAACTCTACCCAGGACTTCCACTTTCACAGCTGGGTCAGGAAGTCACCTGTACTCCTAAAGATGGACTGATTTGTCTGAACAAAAATCAGGGTCTTCAGCAGCAGTGCTTTGATTACGAAATAAGAGTCTTCTGTTGTGAAACTATGACTGGGCCTTGTACTACAACATCTCCGACAACCACAACAACTACAACAACAACACCTACGTCAACAACCACCCCTACAACAACAACAACCGAAACAACAACAACACCCGAAACAACAACACCGACAACAACACCAACACCATCAACCACTCGAACAACAACACAATGCCCACCCAAATGTAGTTGGTCAGGCTGGATGGACTTCGGCCCTCCTACAACAGGTGCTAATGGGGGAGAAATTGTACCAATACAAAGAATAATAGACACTCATCCTAGTATCTGCAGAGGGCCAAGTAAAGTGGAATGCAGAGCCAAACTCTACCCAGGACTTCCACTTTCACAGCTGGGTCAGGAAGTGACTTGTACTCCTAAAGATGGACTGATTTGTCTGAACAAAAATCAGGGTCTTCAGCAGCAGTGCTTTGATTACGAAATAAGAGTCTTCTGCTGTGAAACTATGACTGGGCCTTGTACTACAACATCTCCGACAACCACAACAACTACAACAACAACAACACCTACGACAACAACCACCCCTACAACAACAACAACCGAAACAACAACAACAACCGAAACAACAACACCGTCAACAACACCAACACCATCAACCACTCGAACAACAACACAATGCCCACCCAAATGTAGTTGGTCAGGCTGGATGGACTTCGGCCCTCCTACAACAGGTGCTAATGGGGGAGAAATTGTACCAATACAAAGAATAATAGACACTCATCCTAGTATCTGCAGAGGGCCAAGTAAAGTGGAATGCAGAGCCAAACTCTACCCAGGACTTCCACTTTCACAGCTGGGTCAGGAAGTGACTTGTACTCCTAAAGATGGACTGATTTGTCTGAACAAAAATCAGGGTCTTCAGCAGCAGTGCTTTGATTACGAAATAAGAGTCCTCTGTTGTGAAACTATGACTGGGCCTTGTACTACAACATCTCCGACAACCACAACAACAACACCTACGACAACAACCACCACTACAACAACAACAACCGAAACAACAACAATATCCCCAATCATGACACCTACAACAACACCAACAACCACTCAAACAACAACACAATGCCCACCCAAATGTAGTTGGTCAGGCTGGATGGACTTCGGCCCTCCTACAACAGGTGCTAATGGGGGAGAAATTGTACCAATACAAAGGATAACAGACACTCATCCTAGTATCTGCAGACGGCCAAGTAAAGTGGAATGCAGAGCCAAACTCTACCCAGGACTTCCACTTTCACAGCTGGGCCAGGTAGTGACTTGTACTCCTAAAGATGGACTGATTTGTCTGAACCAAAATCAGGGTGCACAACAGCAGTGCTTTGATTACGAAATAAGAGTCCTCTGCTGTGAAACTATGACTGGGCCTTGTACTACAACATCTCCGACAACCACAACAACTACAACAACAACACCTACGACAACAACCACCCCTACAACAACAACAACCGAAACAACAACAACAACCGAAACAACAACAACAACCGAAACAACAACACCGACAACAACACCAACAACAACACAATGCCCACCCAAATGTAGTTGGTCAGGCTGGATGGACTTCGGCCCTCCTACAACAGGTGCTAATGGGGGAGAAATTGTACCAATACAAAGGATAACAGACACTCATCCTAGTATCTGCAGAGTGCCAAGTAAAGTGGAATGCAGAGCCAAACTCTACCCAGGACTTCCACTTTCACAGCTGGGCCAGGTAGTGACTTGTACTCCTAAAGATGGACTGATTTGTCTGAACCAAAATCAGGGTGCACAACAGCAGTGCTTTGATTATGAAATAAGAGTCTTCTGCTGTGAAACTATGACTGGGCCTTGTACTACAACATCTCCGACAACCACAACAACAACACCTACGACAACAACCACCCCTACAACAACAACAACCGAAACCACAACAACATCCCCAACCACAACACCTACAACAACGCCAACAACAACACCAACAACAACACAATGCCCACCCAAATGTAGTTGGTCAGGCTGGATGGACTTCGGCCCTCCTACAACAGGTGCTAATGGGGGAGAAATTGTACCAATACAAAGGATAACAGACACTCATCCTAGTATCTGCAGACGGCCAAGTGAAGTGGAATGCAGAGCCAAACTCTACCCAGGACTTCCACTTTCACAGCTGGGTCAGAAAGTCACTTGTACTCCTAAAGATGGACTGATTTGTCTGAACCAAAATCAGGGTGCACAACAGCAGTGCTTTGATTACGAAATAAGAGTCCTCTGCTGTGAAACTATGACTGGGCCTTGTACTACAACATCTCCGACAACCACAACAACTACAACAACACCTACGACAACAACCACCCCTACAACAACAACAACCGAAACAACAACAACAACCGAAACAACAACACCGACAACAACACCAACAACAACACAATGCCCACCCAAATGTAGTTGGTCAGGCTGGATGGACTTCGGCCCTCCTACAACAGGTGCTAATGGGGGAGAAATTGTACCAATACAAAGGATAACAGACACTCATCCTAGTATCTGCAGAGTGCCAAGTAAAGTGGAATGCAGAGCCAAACTCTACCCAGGACTTCCACTTTCACAGCTGGGTCAGAAAGTCACTTGTACTCCTAAAGATGGACTGATTTGTCTGAACCAAAATCAGGGTGCACAACAGCAGTGCTTTGATTACGAAATAAGAGTCTTCTGCTGTGAAACTATGACTGGGCCTTGTACTACAACATCTCCGACAACCACAACAACTACAACAACAACACCTACGACAACAACCACCCCTACAACAACAACAACCGAAACAACAACAACATCCCCAATCATAACACCTACAACAACACCAACAACCACTCAAACAACAACACAATGCCCACCCAAATGTAGTTGGTCAGGCTGGATGGACTTCGGCCCTCCTACAACAGGTGCTAATGGGGGAGAAATTGTACCAATACAAAGGATAACAGACACTCATCCTAGTATCTGCAGACGGCCAAGTGAAGTGGAATGCAGAGCCAAACTCTACCCAGGACTTCCACTTTCACAGCTGGGCCAGGTAGTGACTTGTACTCCTAAAGATGGACTGATTTGTCTGAACCAAAATCAGGGTGCACAACAGCAGTGCTTTGATTACGAAATAAGAGTCCTCTGCTGTGAAACTATGACTGGGCCTTGTACTACAACATCTCCGACAACCACAACAACTACAACAACAACAACACCTACGACAACAACCACCCCTACAACAACAACAACCGAAACAACAACAACAACCGAAACAACAACAACAACCGAAACAACAACACCGACAACAACACCAACAACAACACAATGCCCACCCAAATGTAGTTGGTCAGGCTGGATGGACTTCGGCCCTCCTACAACAGGTGCTAATGGGGGAGAAATTGTACCAATACAAAGGATAACAGACACTTATCCTAGTATCTGCAGAGTGCCAAGTAAAGTGGAATGCAGAGCCAAACTCTACCCAGGACTTCCACTTTCACAGCTGGGTCAGAAAGTCACTTGTACTCCTAAAGATGGACTGATTTGTCTGAACCAAAATCAGGGTCTTCAGCAGCAGTGCTTTGATTACGAAATAAGAGTCTTCTGCTGTGAAACTATGACTGGGCCTTGTACTACAACATCTCCGACAACCACAACAACTACAACAACAACAACACCTACGACAACAACCACCCCAACAACAACCGAAACAACAACAACATCCCCAATCATAACACCTACAACAACACCAACAACCACTCAAACAACAACACAATGTCCACCCAAATGTAGTTGGTCAGGCTGGATGGACTTCGGCCCTCCTACAACAGGTGCTAATGGGGGAGAAATTGTACCAATACAAAGGATAACAGACACTCATCCTAGTATCTGCAGACGGCCAAGTGAAGTGGAATGCAGAGCCAAACTCTACCCAGGACTTGCACTTTCACAGCTGGGCCAGGTAGTGACTTGTACTCCTAAAGATGGACTGATTTGTCTGAACCAAAATCAGGGTGCACAACAGCAGTGCTTTGATTACGAAATAAGAGTCCTCTGCTGTGAAACTATGACTGGGCCTTGTACTACAACATCTCCGACAACCACAACAACTACAACAACAACAACACCTACGACAACAACCACCCCTACAACAACAACAACCGAAACAACAACAACAACCGAAACAACAACACCGACAACAACACCAACAACAACACAATGCCCACCCAAATGTAGTTGGTCAGGCTGGATGGACTTCGGCCCTCCTACAACAGGTGCTAATGGGGGAGAAATTGTACCAATACAAAGGATAACAGACACTCATCCTAGTATCTGCAGAGTGCCAAGTAAAGTGGAATGCAGAGCCAAACTCTACCCAGGACTTCCACTTTCACAGCTGGGTCAGAAAGTCACTTGTACTCCTAAAGATGGACTGATTTGTCTGAACCAAAATCAGGGTCTTCAGCAGCAGTGCTTTGATTACGAAATAAGAGTCTTCTGCTGTGAAACTATGACTGGGCCTTGTACTACAACATCTCCGACAACCACAACAACTACAACAACAACAACACCTACGACAACAACCACCCCTACAACAACAACAACCGAAACAACAACAACAACAACCGAAACAACAACACCGACAACAACACCAACAACAACACAATGCCCACCCAAATGCAGTTGGTCAGGCTGGATGGACTTCGGCCCTCCTACAACAGGTGCTAATGGGGGAGAAATTGTACCAATACAAAGGATAACAGACACTCATCCTAGTATCTGCAGACGGCCAAGTGAAGTGGAATGCAGAGCCAAACTCTACCCAGGACTTCCACTTTCACAGCTGGGTCAGAAAGTCACTTGTACTCCTAAAGATGGACTGATTTGTCTGAACCAAAATCAGGGTGCACAACAGCAGTGCTTTGATTACGAAATAAGAGTCCTCTGCTGTGAAACTATGACTGGGCCTTGTACTACAACATCTCCGACAACCACAACACTTACAACAACAACACCTACGACAACAACCACCCCTACAACAACAACAACCGAAACAACAACAACATCCCCGATCACAACACCTACAACAACACCAACAACCACTCAAACAACAACACAATGCCCACCCAAATGTAGTTGGTCAGGCTGGATGGACTTCGGCCCTCCTACAACAGGTGCTAATGGGGGAGAAATTGTACCAATACAAAGGATAACAGACACTCATCCTAGTATCTGCAGAGTGCCAAGTAAAGTGGAATGCAGAGCCAAACTCTACCCAGGACTTCCACTTTCACAGCTGGGTCAGAAAGTCACTTGTACTCCTAAAGATGGACTGATTTGTCTGAACCAAAATCAGGGTCTTCAGCAGCAGTGCTTTGATTACGAAATAAGAGTCTTCTGCTGTGAAACTATGACTGGGCCTTGTACTACAACATCTCCGACAACCACAACAACTACAACAACAACAACACCTACGACAACAACCACCCCTACAACAACAACAACCGAAACAACAACAACAACCGAAACAACAACACCGACAACAACACCAACAACAACACAATGCCCACCCAAATGCAGTTGGTCAGGCTGGATGGACTTCGGCCCTCCTACAACAGGTGCTAATGGGGGAGAAATTGTACCAATACAAAGGATAACAGACACTCATCCTAGTATCTGCAGACGGCCAAGTGAAGTGGAATGCAGAGCCAAACTCTACCCAGGACTTCCACTTTCACAGCTGAGTCAGAAAGTCACTTGTACTCCTAAAGATGGACTGATTTGTCTGAACCAAAATCAGGGTGCACAACAGCAGTGCTTTGATTACGAAATAAGAGTCCTCTGCTGTGAAACTATGACTGGGCCTTGTACTACAACATCTCCGACAACCACAACACTTACAACAACAACACCTACGACAACAACCACCCCTACAACAACAACAACCGAAACAACAACAACATCCCCGATCACAACACCTACAACAACACCAACAACCACTCAAACAACAACACAATGCCCACCCAAATGTAGTTGGTCAGGCTGGATGGACTTCGGCCCTCCTACAACAGGTGCTAATGGGGGAGAAATTGTACCAATACAAAGGATAACAGACACTCATCCTAGTATCTGCAGAGTGCCAAGTAAAGTGGAATGCAGAGCCAAACTCTACCCAGGACTTCCACTTTCACAGCTGGGTCAGAAAGTCACTTGTACTCCTAAAGATGGACTGATTTGTCTGAACCAAAATCAGGGTGCACAACAGCAGTGCTTTGATTACGAAATAAGAGTCCTCTGCTGTGAAACTATGACTGGGCCTTGTACTACAACATCTCCGACAACCACAACAACTACAACAACAACAACACCTACGACAACAACCACCCCTACAACAACAACAACCGAAACAACAACAACAACCGAAACAACCAACGCGACAACAACACCAACAACAACACAATGCCCACCCAAATGCAGTTGGTCAGGCTGGATGGACTTCGGCCCTCCTACAACAGGTGCTAATGGGGGAGAAATTGTACCAATACAAAGAATAACAGACACTCATCCTAGTATCTGCAGAGTGCCAAGTAAAGTGGAATGCAGAGCCAAACTCTACCCAGGACTTCCACTTTCACAGCTGGGTCAGAAAGTCACTTGTACTCCTAAAGATGGACTGATTTGTCTGAACCAAAATCAGGGTGCACAACAGCAGTGCTTTGATTACGAAATAAGAGTCCTCTGCTGTGAAACTATGACTGGGCCTTGTACTACAACATCTCCGACAACCACAACAACTACAACAACAACAACACCTACGACAACAACCACCCCTACAACAACAACAACCGAAACAACAACAACAACCGAAACAACAACACCGACAAACAACAACCAACAAACAACACAATGCCCCACCCAAATGTAGTTGGTCAGGCTGGATGGACTTCGGCCCTCCTACAACAGGTGCTAATGGGGGAGAAATTGTACCAATACAAAGGATAACAGACACTCATCCTAGTATCTGCAGAGTGCCAAGTAAAGTGGAATGCAGAGCCAAACTCTACCCAGGACTTCCACTTTCACAGCTGGGTCAGAAAGTCACTTGTACTCCTAAAGATGGACTGATTTGTCTGAACCAAAATCAGGGTCTTCAGCAGCAGTGCTTTGATTACGAAATAAGAGTCTTCTGCTGTGAAACTATGACTGGGCCTTGTACTACAACATCTCCGACAACCACAACAACTACAACAACAACAACACCTACGACAACAACCACCCCTACAACAACAACAACCGAAACAACAACAACAACCGAAACAACAACACCGACAACAACACCAACAACAACACAATGCCCACCCAAATGCAGTTGGTCAGGCTGGATGGACTTCGGCCCTCCTACAACAGGTGCTAATGGGGGAGAAATTGTACCAATACAAAGGATAACAGACACTCATCCTAGTATCTGCAGACGGCCAAGTGAAGTGGAATGCAGAGCCAAACTCTACCCAGGACTTCCACTTTCACAGCTGGGTCAGAAAGTCACTTGTACTCCTAAAGATGGACTGATTTGTCTGAACCAAAATCAGGGTGCACAACAGCAGTGCTTTGATTACGAAATAAGAGTCCTCTGCTGTGAAACTATGACTGGGCCTTGTACTACAACATCTCCGACAACCACAACACTTACAACAACAACACCTACGACAACAACCACCCCTACAACAACAACAACCGAAACAACAACAACATCCCCGATCACAACACCTACAACAACACCAACAACCACTCAAACAACAACACAATGCCCACCCAAATGTAGTTGGTCAGGCTGGATGGACTTCGGCCCTCCTACAACAGGTGCTAATGGGGGAGAAATTGTACCAATACAAAGGATAACAGACACTCATCCTAGTATCTGCAGAGTGCCAAGTAAAGTGGAATGCAGAGCCAAACTCTACCCAGGACTTCCACTTTCACAGCTGGGTCAGAAAGTCACTTGTACTCCTAAAGATGGACTGATTTGTCTGAACCAAAATCAGGGTGCACAACAGCAGTGCTTTGATTACGAAATAAGAGTCCTCTGCTGTGAAACTATGACTGGGCCTTGTACTACAACATCTCCGACAACCACAACAACTACAACAACAACAACACCTACGACAACAACCACCCCTACAACAACAACAACCGAAACAACAACAACAACCCAAACAACAACACCGACAACAACACCAACAACAACACAATGCCCACCCAAATGTAGTTGGTCAGGCTGGATGGACTTCGGCCCTCCTACAACAGGTGCTAATGGGGGAGAAATTGTACCAATACAAAGGATAACAGACACTTATCCTAGTATCTGCAGAGTGCCAAGTAAAGTGGAATGCAGAGCCAAACTCTACCCAGGACTTCCACTTTCACAGCTGGGTCAGAAAGTCACTTGTACTCCTAAAGATGGACTGATTTGTCTGAACCAAAATCAGGGTGTCTTCAGCAGCAGTGCTTTGATTACGAAATAAGAGTCTTCTGCTGTGAAACTATGACTGGGCCTTGTACTACAACATCTCCGACAACCACAACAACTACAACAACAACAACACCTACGACAACAACCACCCCAACAACAACCGAAACAACAACAACATCCCCAATCATAACACCTACAACAACACCAACAACCACTCAAACAACAACACAATGTCCACCCAAATGTAGTTGGTCAGGCTGGATGGACTTCGGCCCTCCTACAACAGGTGCTAATGGGGGAGAAATTGTACCAATACAAAGGATAACAGACACGCAGCCAAGTATCTGCAGACGGCCAAGTGAAGTGGAATGCAGAGCCAAAGTCTACCCAGGGACCTTTGCACTTTCACAGCTGGGGCCAGGTAGTGACTTGTACTCCTATAGATGGTCTGATTTGTCTGAACCAAAATCAGGGTGCACAACAGCAGTGCTTTGATTACGAAATAAGAGTCCTCTGCTGTGAAACTATGACTGGGCCTTGTACTACAACATCTCCGACAACCACAACAACTACAACAACAACAACACCTACGACAACAACCACCCCTACAACAACAACAACCGAAACAACAACAACAACCGAAACAACAACACCGACAACAACACCAACAACAACACAATGCCCACCCAAATGCAGTTGGTCAGGCTGGATGGACTTCGGCCCTCCTACAACAGGTGCTAATGGGGGAGAAATTGTACCAATACAAAGAATAACAGACACTCATCCTAGTATCTGCAGAGTGCCAAGTAAAGTGGAATGCAGAGCCAAACTCTACCCAGGACTTCCACTTTCACAGCTGGGCCAGGTAGTGACTTGTACTCCTAAAGATGGACTGATTTGTCTGAACCAAAATCAGGGTGCACAACAGCAGTGCTTTGATTACGAAATAAGAGTCCTCTGCTGTGAAACTATGACTGGGCCTTGTACTACAACATCTCCGACAACCACAACAACTACAACAACAACAACACCTACGACAACAACCACCCCTACAACAACAACAACAACCGAAACAACAAACAACAACCGAAACAACAACACCGACAACAAAACACCAACAAACAACACAATGCCCACCCAAATGTAGTTGGTCAGGCTGGATGGACTTCGGCCCTCCTACAACAGGTGCTAATGGGGGAGAAATTGTGTACCAATACAAAGGATAACAGACACTCATCCTAGTATCTGCAGAGTGCCAAGTAAAGTGGAATGCAGAGCCAAACTCTACCCAGGACTTCCACTTTCACAGCTGGGTCAGAAAGTCACTTGTACTCCTAAAGATGGACTGATTTGTCTGAACCAAAATCAGGGTGCACAACAGCAGTGCTTTGATTACGAAATAAGAGTCCTCTGCTGTGAAAACTATGACTGGGCCTTGTACTACAACCTCTCCGACAACCACAACAACTTACAACAACAACACAACCTACGACAACAACCACCCCTACAACAACAACAAACAACCGAAACAACAACAACAACCCCAACCACAACACCTACAACAACACCAACAACCACTCAAACAACAACAACACAATGCCCACCCAAATGTAGTTGGTCCGGGTGGATGGACTTCGGCCCTCCTACAACAGGTGCTAATGGGGGAGAAATTGTACCAATACAAAGGATAACAGACACTCATCCTAGTATCTGCAGAGTGCCAAGTAAAGTGGAATGCAGAGCCAAACTCTACCCAGGACTTCCACTTTCACAGCTGGGTCAGAAAGTCACTTGTACTCCTAAAGATGGACTGATTTGTCTGAAACCAAAATCAGGGTGCACACAGCAGTGCTTTGATTACGAAATAAGAGTCCTCTGCTGTGAAACTATGACTGGGCCTTGTACTACAACATCTCCGACAACCACAACAACTACAACAACAACAACACCTACGACAACAACCACCCCTACAACAACAACAACCGAAACAACAACAACAACCCAAACAACAACACCGACAACAACACCAACAACAACACAATGCCCACCCAAATGCAGTTGGTCAGGCTGGATGGACTTCGGCCCTCCTACAACAGGTGCTAATGGGGGAGAAATTGTACCAATACAAAGGATAACAGACACTCATCCTAGTATCTGCAGACGGCCAAGTGAAGTGGAATGCAGAGCCAAACTCTAACCCAGGAGACTTCCACTTTCACAGCTGGGTCAGAAAGTCACTTGTACTCCTAAAGATGGACTGATTTGTCTGAACCAAAATCAGGGTGCACAACAGCAGTGCTTTGATTACGAAATAAGAGTCCTCTGCTGTGAAACTATGACTGGGCCTTGTACTACAACATCTCCGACAACCACAACAACTACAACAACAACAACACCTACGACAACAACCACCCCTACAACAACAACAACCGAAACAACAACAACAACCGAAACAACACACACCGACGTACACAACAACACCAACAACAACACAATGCCCACCCAAATGCAGTTGGTCAGGCTGGATGGACTTCGGCCCTCCTACAACAGGTGCTAATGGAGGCGAAATTGTATCAATACAAAGAATCACAGACACACATCCTAGTATCTGCAGAGTGCCAAGTAAAGTGGAATGCAGAGCCAAACTCTACCCAGGACTTCCACTTTCACAGCTGGGTCAGGAAGTCACTTGTACTCCTCAAGATGGACTGATTTGCCTGAACCAAAATCAGGGTCTTCAGCAGCAGTGCTTTGATTACGAGATAAGAGTGTTCTGTTGTGAAAAACCTATGACTGGGTCCTTGTACTACAAACATCTCCCGACAACCACAACAACTACAACAACAAACAAACACCTACGACAACAACCACCCCTACAACAACAACAACCCGAAACAACAAACAACAACCGAAACACAACAACACCGACAACAACACCAACAACAACACAATGCCCACCAAATGCAGTTGTCAGGCTGGATGGAACTTCGGCCCTCCTACAACAGGTTGCTAATGGGGAAGAAATTGTACCCAATACAAAAGGATAACAGACACTCATCCTAGTAATCTGCAGAGTGCCCAAGTAAAGTGGAATGAGAGCCAAACTCTAACCAGGACTTCCACTTTCAACAGCTGGGTCAGAAAGTCACTACAACTCCATAAAGATGGACTGATTTGTCTGAACACAAAATCAGGGTCCTTCAGCAGCAGTGCTTTGACTTACGAACATAAGAGTCTTCTGCTGTGAACAACTCAGTGGGACTGGGCCTTGTACTACAACACTCCGACAACCACACAACAACTACAACAACAACAACACCTACGGAACAACAACCACCCCTACAAACACAACAACCGAAACAACAAACAACAACCGAAACAACAACACCCAGACAACAACACCAACAACAACCAATGCCCACCCAAATGTAGCTTGGTCAGACTGGATGGACTTCGGCCCTCCTACAACAGGTGCTAATGGGGGAGAAATTGTACCAATACAAAGGATAACAGAGACACTCATCCTAGTATCTGCAGAGTGCCAAGTAAAGTGGAATGCAGAGCCAAACTCTACCCAGGACTTCCACTTTCACAGCTGGGTCAGAAAGTCACTTGTACTCCTAAAGATGGACTGATTTGTCTGAACCAAAATCAGGGTCTTCAGCAGCAGTGCTTGGATTACGAAATCAAGAGTCCTTCTGCTGTTGAAACTATGACTGGGCCTTGTACACAAAACATCTCCGACATACCACAACAACTACAACAACAACAACACACCTACGACAACAACCACCCCCTACAACAACAACAACCGAAACAACAACAGACAACCGAAAACAACAACACCTACAACAACGCCAACAACCAACACAATGCCAGCCACCCAAATAAATACAGTTGGTCAGGCTGGATGGACTTCGGCCCTCCTACAACAGGTGCTAATGGGGGAGAAATTGTACCAATACAAAGGGGATAAACAGACACTCATCCTAGTATATCTGCAGAGTGCCAAGTAAAGTGGAAATGCAGAGCCAAAAACTCTACCCAGGACTTCCACTTTCACAGCTGGGTCAGAAAGTCACTTGTACTCCTAAAAGAATGGACTGATTTGTCTGAACCCCCCCAAAATCAGGGTCTTCAGCAGCAGTGCTTTGATTACGAAATAAGAGTCTTCTGCTGTCGAAACTATGACTGGGCCCTTGTACTACAACATCTCCGACAACCACAACAAACTACAACAACAACAACACCTACGACAACAACCACCCCTACAACAACAACAAAAAACACAACAACAACACCAACAACAACACCTACAACAACGCCAACAACAGAGCACAATGCCCACCCAAATGCAGTTGGTCAGGCTGGATGGACTTCGGCCCTCCTACAACAGGTGCTAATGGGGGAGAAATTGTACCAATACAAAGGATAACAGGACAACTCATCCTAGTATCTGCAGACGGCCAAGTGAAGTGGAATGCAGAGGCCCAACTCTACCCAGGACTTCCCACTTTTCACAGCTGGGTCAGAAAGTCACTTGTACTCCTAAAGATGGACTGATTTGTCTGAACAACCCCCCCAAAATCAGGGTGCACAACAGCAGTGCTTTGATTACGAAATAAGAGTCCTCTGCTGTGTGAAAACTATGACTGGGCCCTTGTACTACAACAATCTCCGACAACCATCAACACTTACAACAACAACACCTACGACAACAACCACCCCTACAAACAACAAACAACCGAAACAACAAACAAGCAATCCCCGATCACAACACCTACAACAACACCAACAACCACTCAAACACAACAAACCAATGCCCACCCCCAAATGTAGTTGGTCAGACTGGAATGGACTTCGGCCCTCCTACAACAGGTGCTAATGGGGGAGAAAAATTGTTACAATACAAGGATAACAGACAATCATCCTAGTATCTGCAGAGTGCCAAGTGAAGTGGAATGCAGAGCCAAACTCTACCCAGGACTTCCACTTTCACAGCTGGGTCAGAAAGTCACTTGTACTCCTAAAGATGGACTGATTTTGTCTGAACCAAAATCAGGGTGCACAACAGCAGTGCTTGTGATTACGAAATAAGGAGTCCTCTGCTGTGAAACCTATGACTGGGCCTTGTGTACTACAACATCTCCGACAACCACAACAAACTACAACAACAACAACACCATACGACAAACAAACCACCCCTACAACAACAACAAAACGAAAACAACAACAACAACCGAAACAAACAACACCGACAACAACACAAACAACAACACAATGGCCACACCCACAAATGTAGTTGGTCAGGCTGGATGGACTTCGGCCCTCCTACAACAGGTGCTAGGGGGGGAAGAAATTGTACCAATACAAAGGATAACAGTACACTCATCCTAGTAATCTGCAGACGGCCAAGTGAAGTGGAATGCAGAGAGCCAAACTCTCACCAGGACTTCCACTTTCACAAGCTGGGCCAGGTAGTGACTTGTCCTACTCCTAAAGAGGATGACTGATTTGTCTGAACCAAAATCAGGGTGCACAACAGCAGTGCTTGATTACGAAATAAGAGTCCTCTGCATGTGAAACTATGACATGGGCCTTGTACATACAACATTCTCCGACAACCACAACAACTACAACAACAACCCACACCTACGACAAACAACCACCCATACAAACAACAACCGAAACAACAACAACAGACCCCCAATCAAACACTTACAACAAAACCAACAACCACTCAAACAACAACACAATGCCCACCCAAATGTAGTTGGTCAGGCTGGATGGACTTCGGCCCTCCTTCCTACAACAGGTGCTAATTGGGGGAGAAATTGTACCAATACAAAGGATAACAGACACTCATCATAGTATCTGCAGACGGCCAAGTGAAGTGGAATGCAGAGCCAAACTGCTACCCAGGACTTCCACTTTCACAGCTGGCCAGGTAGTGACTTGTACTCCTAAAGATGACTGATTTGTCTGAACCAAAATCAGGGTGCACAACAAGCAGTGCTTTGATTACGAAATACGAGTCCTCTGCTGTGAAACTATGACTGGGCCTTGTACTACAACAGTCTCCGACAACCACAACAACTACAACAACAACAACACCTACGACAACAAACCACCCCTACAACAACAACAACCGAAACAACAAACAACATCCCCAATCATAACACCTACACAGCAACACTTACAACAACCACTCAAACAACAAAACACAATGCCCACCCAAATGTAGTTGGTCAGGCTGGATGGACTTCGGCCCTCCTACAACAGGTGCTAATGGGGGGAAAATTGTACCCAAATACAAAGGATAAAACAGACACTCATCCTAGTATCTGCAGACGGCCAAAGTGAAGTGGAATGCAGAGCCAAACTCTACCCAGGGACTTCCACTTTCACAGCCTGGGCCAGGTAGTGACTTGTACTCCTAAAGATGGACTGATTTGTCTGAACCAAAATCAGGGTGCACAACAGCAGTGCTTTTGATTACGAAATGACGATGTCCTCTGCTGTGAATTACTATGACTGGGCCTTGTACTAAACAACATCTCCGACAACCACAACAACTACAACACAACTACAACACCTACGCTAACAAGCCACCCCTACAACAACAACAAACCGAAACAACAACAAACAACCGAAACAACACACCGACAACCAAACACCAAACAACAACACAATGCCCACACAAATTGCAGTTGAGTCAGGCTGGACTGGACTTCGGCCCTCCTACAACAGGTGCTAATGGGGGAGGAAATTGTGTACCAATACAAAGGATAACAGGACACTCAGCCTAGTATCTGCA